>CM059197.1:24539075-24615464 GCA_030323885.1 Branchipolynoe longqiensis
GTATTGACAGGGTTAGGTACGATCAAAGTAGAAGCTAAAATATATGTAGATGAAAGTTTCCAACTGGTAGTAGATCCTCCCAGGAGAATTCCGCATGCTATAGAAAAGAAAGTATGAGGAGAGTTAGAAAGAACGATCAAATTAGGAGTGATAGTAGAAGAAACTGAGCCCACACCGTGGGTCAATTCGATAACAATTGTAAAGAAAGGAGAACAAATTTGAGTATCTTTGGATCCCACCAAATTAAATAAGGCTATAAAGCGAGGACCGTATCCCATGAGAACTGTGGATGAAGTAGTATCAAAATTAGAAGGGTCCAAGTACTTTTCAGTTATTGATGCAAAAAGCGGTTATTGGCAGATCCAGTTAGACACCGAGAGCTCTAAATTATGTACATTCAATACCCCATGGCCATCTGTCTTTTCTTTTTTGGGGGGTAGTTGTTTGCCATATTTGTTTACTAATTTTTCGTCGTCCTTGATCCCCACCCACCAAGGAGTCCTACAAGGGGATGTGTAGAGCTGCGGTATCCGTCTGATGCACACCAGGGATACAAGGACGGTATACTCAAATAATGAGGCAAAGAAATCTGCAGTCATTACTTGATTGACCCATTAGCCACCACCTTCTAGGATTAGCTTTAGTTCACAGGTTGTGCAATAACCATTTTTACCACAGTAGGTTTGATCTGTTGTGGTTTTTCTAAATAGCTTACTATCCTAGGGCAAGGCGTGACCAGCCGATTGATTGGACCGGGCCAATCCAACCACTTGTCCAGGTGAAGTCGGGGCCAAAGTGCAGTGTTGGATCGGTGAGAGCAATTGCTGCTCACCGTCTTCAAGCACCAGTATCCCTTCCTCCACCGACACGAGTTGCAACTCATGGCAAACGAGTCGCCCCATTTGTCGCCTTTTACGATCTGCAAGGGGATGCAAGGGAATTATTCTAACCCAGTTCCCACGGGGGCAGCAGGCAGAAGTGCATGCAGACTGTTTTGGTCTTGGAAAATTTGAATCCATTCAGAACTGACCATCGATGGATCCCATTTATGCTTAGTTAGGCGCCTAAACGGTACGTGTTAGCTAAACGTGAAATTATTTATAGATTTGGGGAATCCCTTTGCGCTGTTCCCGGCGAGCACCGGAATTTCACAATATGGCCGCCGAAACATCAGCGGCGCCGTTTCTATCGTGTTAATGTGTGACCCAATTTCGGCGGAGGCGTTATTACGGACTCCATTTCTTTTCTTATTTGACCAAATCTGACTTATTTTGTATTTTATTCTTCGACACTCGACTTTATTTCCACCCCCTATTCCTTAGCCCTGTTTACACGGGCGATTTAAAACATTTCATATGAAACCACTTGCCTAGATCGACACACATTTGGCGTGTAAATGCGACTCTGAGGCGTTTTAGGGCTGAATCGATTCATATGAAACAGTTCATCTATACCACCTCGCGAGGTAGTATAGATGAAGCGATTCAGCTGGTTCCCGGCAGTGTTAGGGCCCGATTAGGCCAAAATCTAGTGAATGCGATCATATTTAACAGAATTTCATACTCAAATAATGAAATTTAATTAAATTAACCTTAAATTCCAAGCGATATTAACGTAGCAGCTACATCTGAGTCGAATCGACGAGTGTAAACTAAACACATAGCAGTGCTCACCGGCTACAGGTGCACCACAGCCTGCTGGTTCCCGGCGCCAAAACACTTTTTAAACTCTGTCCGTGTAAACGCGCCTCAAAAACGCCTCATATAAATCGCTTTCTCTAGATCGTTTCACAATTCCCCGTGTAAACATGGCTAATGTTTAACGTCCACGAGTTTTGTTGAATGTGCGTTTCGCCTCTAACTTGTTACCGGCGTTACCGCTGTACACAAAATGTTCTCCGCTGGCACCAGCGTCACTTCCATTGTGAGTTACACGGGCGATTTAATTCGCTTCATATAAATCGCCTTGCCTAGTTCGCCTCACATTCGCCGTGTAAACGCGGTGCTGAAGCGGATTAGGGCTGATTCGATTCATATGGTTCGCTTTTTGTAGCTCGCCTGGCGAGGTGGTTTATTTGAAGGGGGTTATGAAAGTCGCTTCATAAATGCTCGTGTAAACAGTAGCGGTTCACTTGAGGCGGATTAATGACGTCACACGCATGCGCACTCGACAGATTGTTTTGTTTTCTTCCGGTTAAAGCGCGCATGTTGCGAGAGTAGACGAAGCGAAGCCAACTGCACCGTAACTTTTTTCCCATCGACAAGAAAACAAACAGAATGGCGTGTAGTGCAAGCGAGCAGACGAGTAAACGGGATAACTGGGACGACGAGGAGGTCCGGCTACTTATCAACATGTGGGGTGAGGATACCGTGCAAAGGGAATTAGAGAATTCCGGCAGAAACATTCACATCTATCGCCGGTTGGCTGCCAGATTGAGCCGAGCCGGTGGTGTTGGGAGGTGCGAGAGAAACGCTGTGTCCTGCCGGACAAAAATCAAGAGTCTCACCCAAATGTACCGAAAATGCCGCGATAACAACAAGTGAGTATTAAGTCATGTGTTAGGTCGTATAGATGAGATAACTGTGCTTCTTAATAGACGTTCAGAGGCATGTGCCACAATCTAATCAGCCGGCAATTGTACGGTAATAAAAAAGTTTACCACCACCAGTGACAGTGATGCCTACAGTTGTGGTTGGTTATGGGTTTTATGTGATTACATGAAAGTGCCTATCGTGTTGTGTTAATCAAAGAAGGTTCCATAATAACACGACACATGTGAATAGTATTAATGTTTATTATTCTGGCAAACATATGCCAGTCGGACGACATATGTGCACATTGTGAAAATCCAAAGTATGAAAGGTTTAAGTTGTGGATAATGGATGCTTTATTCACGGCCTACGGCTCGCTTCGCCCACCGGCTAAAGTTTCCATTACGTCATCTCATTAGCATATTCCTTTGTCTCAAAGTCTGCATCTGCTTAACATATATTAGTGATACACCTAACCCCTATTACGCATATATCACACACATTATTGTATGTCCATAAAACTCCGATTACCTACACAGCCCATATGGATTGGATGAATCTGTTCACTAATCTGATTACTAATCTGTTTAATCATCTCGCAATCGTTTTCCAGTCGCAGTGGGAGGCCGCGCCAGACCTTCCGCTACTTCGATGCACTCGATGTGATTCTGGGCACCAGACCCACAGCGGTACCCGTGAACCTCCTGGATACAGACACCCTCTTCGTGGGCGAAGGTAAGGCAAAATATACTGTACGGTTTATTGAAATGTTAGTTTTCCAAAACCGCCCACACACATGTGTTGCAAACGACAAACAACTGTACATAAAATAATAAGCAGCAAGTAATATGATACCTAATGAAGCTATGTACAGTATTCGAACTAGGTGATTTGGTTTCTGGGTAACGTGCAGGCAACTTGACCGACCTCGATATTTTAGCTGATTGAAGTTGGTAACAGGAAAAAAAATGTGCACTCAGGTAATTGTTTGTGTGTAAGCGTTCCACTTGAAGCGAACTAGTTTATTCTATTTACCGTTAACTATTACAAGCAACTTTTGGCAAATGACGCACAGTAACAACAGCAGGAAATATTACACCTGAGCTAATGTTTATCTGGAACCGTTCCACATGAAGCGAACTAGTTGAGTCGATTTTGCGTTAACCTACAAGCGACTTTTGCGAAATGACGCACAGTAACAACAGCAGGAAATATTACAGCTGACCTAATGTTTCGCTGGAACCATTTCACATGAAGCAAAATAGTTGAGTCGATTTAGCGCTAACTTTCAACCAAATTGAACGACAGGACGGACATTGATAACACCAGCAACAATACACCTCAGCTAATCTTTCTCTGGAACGGTCCACATAAAACGATCTAGTTGAGGCGATTTAGCAATAACTTACAATCAACTTTAGCGACATGATGGACAGTTATAACACGAGCAACATCCACAGATGACCTACTGTTCCGAATTAATCATTGTACAACAACTCAACTAGTTGACCCGATTGACAGGTACCTTTTATATACAAATGTTATGTCAACAGTATTCCCACAACACACAACGTAATTTACAAATGTTTTCCAGAGGGCGCGACAGAAGACTTGGTAGTGGGGGCGGAGGAGGAGGTCGAGGAGGACCTCCTCGTCGACGTAGAGGTCGAGCTGGACACTGACCCGGGCACACCGTCAGAGAATGGAGCAGTGGAAGGTCGCCCCGCTCCCACCCAGCCCAGGCAACCGACACAGCCAAGTAAGGATGGTTCTAGTCTATGCACGCCTCGCTAACATGATATCGGAACGCATTAACATTTATCACCATCATGCTATGGTTCCGACGGTTTTCTGTATAGGGTTTGGTCGCTTTACTTTTGCTTATGTCAATAACGTCAGAGAGCGTGTATATAAACAGATGAGAGGGACAACTCCCGCGAAAAACAGTAACACAGGCTACAGTGGCGTTCCTGGCGGTTAGTGTTGAACAAGCCTTGAGTTTGCCGGTATGCTCAATGCAAAACATTTGTTTTTATTCAAAATTAATAGAAATCCAGAAGCCTAACCTTATCAATTTAATATAATCCTTTTGGTAAACATGTTTTCTATATGTCTTCCAAGCGGTTTGTTTCTATGTGGTGTAGTTTTAGAGATATTTAACGTTTTCTGTATGAAGATTGCTCACCGCCATTGACAATGCCTTGAGTTTGCCGTACGTGTAGTGCAAAACGTGTATTTTATTCAAAATTAATAGAAATTCAGAACCCTAGCCATGTAAATTTAATATAGTCTCATTGTTAAATATGTTTTCTATATGTGTTCCAAACAGTTTGTTTCTATGTAGTGTAGTTTTAGAGATATTTCACTTTTTCTGTACGAAGACTGCTCAAGGCCATTGACAATGCCTTGAGTTTGCCGTACGCGTAGTGAAAAACGTCAGTTTTATTCAAAATTAATAGAAATCCAGAAGCCTAACCATATCAATTTAATATAATCTTGTTGGTAAACATGTTTTCTATGTGTATTCCAATCAGTTTGTTTCTAGGTTTTGTAGTTTTAGAGATATTTAACGTTTTCTGTATGAAGATTGCTCACTGCCATTGAAAATGCCTTGAGGTTTGCCCATATGCTTAAGCTGTTCAACAACCACCACTTGGAGCGCCACAGTCGGCAGATGTTACATGCTCTAGTATGGGAGTTGTCCCTCTCATCTGTTTATATACATGCTCTCTGATAACGTGTAGGACAACGTAGTGCTTTTAAACTGGGTCATATTTTCATAGGATTACCAATGTAAACACATATATAACTGGGCATAAACAAATAAATGTTAACCCAACATTTTTACAATTGATGTTTGATTGGCACTGTACACAATGGGCCTATTCATATATAAGCAACAAATTACAACACGTGCAAACATTGTTTAAGCAATCCATACTAGTTTCGGCGATTTAGAGCTTTCTTCTAACCAAACTTGTTTTCCATGGATGCGGGTATGTTGACCAAAGTGGTTAAAGTAACAAATCACATATGCTTAAAATACATCTAAACCAAGTGAGGGCCAATCCGCTTAATTAATGTGCGTCAGAAACCTTTTTACATAACACAAACTACCGGAGGACATTCTTCTTCTACTTTAGACGCACGCTGTTGTTATTCCAGCCCTGCCGAAACGAAACACCAAAGGCGTGGGCAAGAACGAGCGGGTGATGAATAATCTCATCAGCCAATTCATCACCGCCCAGCGCGAGTCAGCCGCCCTCTTCCACGAGCATGAAGAAAGGCGCATGGACAGAGAGATGCAGATGGAGGAACGGCGGCTGGCAAGGGAAGTTAAGCTGGAGGAGAGTCGGCAGCAACGCGAGAAGGAGAACCACGCAGAACACAGGCAACACGAAGAGAGGATGGTGAACCTCATCCTGGCCGCCCAGCGTACGTCACCACCCACGCAACAACAATTTCAAAGTGCGACCACAGACGGGGTGACACCCATCACCCTACTCACCCCCCAACAACCACAACCTGGGCCGTCTAATAACATCAGCCCAAATTCAAGTTATTTTGAGTACAAATAAGCATACATGTGTGATGGCAGTAGTGTGAATAGTAGGTCTAGCGCAGTATATCGGTAACTTTAGGAAATAGTAGAATCAAAATTTAATGTGCATTTACCTAACTTTATTCCACGCTATATTATTTGTTACTTTTGCATTCATCTTTATCTTTCCTACTTGTCATTTCAATCAAATGTAATAGTAGTTCCCAATTCTACTCGTTTGTTCCATGCTTTATACGCACTTACATATGACATTTATTGCAATATTTCCATACATGACATGTCTCCAAATAATGGCGTGAAAAAATAATTATTTGCCAATATATTAGCAGTGTGTAACGTAACTCATAATTGAGTGTCACATCCAACATCGTTTACGTTCAACATTATTAACCATTGGGACCACATCATACTGAAAACGTATAAATGAAAGTTAAACATAATTTATTTACACCTGTAGCCGCTTCATTACTGAAATTATATGATATAATGGTGACGTCTTTAATCCGCTTCAACTTTACCGCTAGCGTCCACACAAGCAATATGCATCATACTACTTCGCGAATCGGTTTACTTGAAGCACACTAGATGTGCCGAATTAGCCTTAAATCGTGTAAGCGTAGTAATGAACAATTTGAGTCGAACTAAAACAGCCGATTTATATTATGCGGCTTAACTGGAGCGTGTTAGAATTTCTCGCAGTGTCTGCTGCGCACAACTGTATGGGCGTCAAGTAACAGATTGTTTAACAAACTGAAGCTCGTAAGTCACTTTACGCACGAAAATATGACATAAAGGCCTGGCGTATGTCCTCCCCATTGCCTTCATCTTGCATGTCGTGCGCCACAATGTCTGGTTGTTCGTTGGGCCCCTGGTCCCAGTCCAGGTTGAAAGTCTCCTTGTGTACTTCACATATATTATTTAATGTGAAGCACACCAGGATG
The DNA here is from genome assembly GCA_030323885.1 of Branchipolynoe longqiensis. Taxonomy (NCBI): domain Eukaryota; kingdom Metazoa; phylum Annelida; class Polychaeta; order Phyllodocida; family Polynoidae; genus Branchipolynoe; species Branchipolynoe longqiensis. The sequence goes on from CM059197.1 coordinate 24,546,110, forward strand.
ACTACGGTGACGTCCTCAGTAGCAATGTCGGTGCGCCTCTGCATGATCCTCCAGCGTGCTTTGCAGCGCCCGAAAGTGTTCTCGATCGTCATACGGGCGCGTGACAGTCGGTAATTAAAGTTAGTCTGGTCCCTGGTGAGTCGGCCCGTGTCGGAAAACACTTTCATCAACCAGGGACGCAGAGGGTAAGCCGGGTCGCCCAGAATGACGAGAGGGACCGTTGTATTCCCTAGCTGTCGGGGCCTGTCTGGGAATAGGAGGCCCGCCTCAGCTTTCGCAAATATCGACGAGTTGGCCAAGACGCGCGCATCGTGCACCCTACCTGGCCAACCCGCAGCTATGTTGAGCACTTGGTATTGATGGTCGCACATCACTTGAGCGACTATCGAATAATAACCCTTCCGGTTGTGGTAGTCCGTGTGGTGGTGACGGGGGGCCATGATGGGGATGTGGGTGCCATCTATAACTCCGCCACAGTTTGGAAACCCAAATCGCGATTCGAAGCCCTCGGTGATCTCAGTCAGGCGCTCAGCATTTGGCAACTTTATATACTGCGGGAGCAGGACGCGCACGATCGCAGCGCAGGTCTCGTGAAAAATCACGCAGCACGTACACTTCGCTATCCCGAATAGATGCCCGACGCCCCGATAGCCCGCTCCGGTGGCCAGCAACCAGAGGGTCACGGCCACCCGCACTTCGACCGGAATGCACCTAAAATGAGTCACCCAAACAAAAAAAACATATCAGAATTCGGCACGTGTACTTGACAACAGGGTAAATTTGGCATTACACATTGAATATCAAAACAGAGAGGTGAAAATATAAGTTAATGCTATATGCACATGCTATAGGTGTAAACAGGGAGACTACACTGAGCTACAACAGGTGTAACCTGCTAGTCAGCCTAATGACCCAAACTGACATAGTAAGATTAGCTGCACTGTTTACATTTGGGAACGACTGTGACCTACTTTCTGTTTGGCCGAGCGGCTCACGCGGCCATATAACAGTCAGAACCAAAATAACCCGTTTGTTACAACACCATACTAATAACGATCTGAAGTTATGCGTGCTATCAAGCTATAAAATATACCTCCAGTATAAAATGGGCACCAATATATCCACAGAGTTGTTGAAATGGGACAAAATACTGGCCACATAACGCCGTCCATGTTACTTTTGAAGCGGATTAAAGTAGATACCATATTATATAGTTGAACTCACACGTAGCGGCCTATCCAAAACAACAAGCAATTCTCCTTTGTACACTCAGAAATTACCGTAAGTAATCAGTCAACCGTTCTGTGCTAAACGTAGTACTTATTGTTGTTTTACAGCTGTACTTGACTATTACGGGGTGAATATAGTATTTAAAACTAAGCTACCAGTAGCACCGTACCTGCGCATATTGGTGTCGGCCCGGCCAATGTGGATGCGCAGTTTCTCCACGATGTGCTCGAATGTGGCCCTGCTCATTCGGAAATTGGCCAACCATTGCTCATCCCCAAAGGTAAGGAGGACAATGTCCGTCCACCAGTGGCCAGACCTGGAAGAGTAGTGATGGGGGCGAAGATGTAGGTAAAGACACAAGCCGACAATCGCAAATAATTTGCTTCATGTAGTTGGGGTTATATAAATCGGCCTAAACTTCCCCGCATTGTTGAATAAAAAAACCGCAATCGTCAAATGGGACGAGAACGGTAGATGATAACAATGTATATTACATTTCACCAACACACCACACACAACACTGCACAGTGCATACTAGTGATATTCATTAAGTTCGGGTTTGAAATCGGCCTAAAATTGGGCGCATTTTGCAAGACAAACGCCACAACAATAACAGTTTACCAGAAGGATAGGTGATAACAATTTTTTCTACATATCACCACGACACAGCACTGGAGAGTGCGAAGTAGTTCGATTCATGTACTGCGGCTTATATAAATCGCCCTAAAATTCACCGCATTCTGCACTACAAACGCCCGAACATAAGATTGTAACAGAAGGGTAGCTAACTCATAACAAATTTTGATACATATAAGCACGAAAGAACACTGGACAAGCGCAAATAGTTCGATTGATGTACATCGGCTTATATAAAGCGGGCTAAGCTGCGCCGCCCCCTTCAATAAAAACACCCAAACATTTCAATGAAATGACTGCAAGGCACAGGTGACCACTGGTGACCCTGTCACTATATTGCGAAAGTCGCCCAACCCCTGAGAGTTTTGGTACAAAATTAACCACTTTCCCAGTATACGACTTTGGTAATTTTTGCTATAATGTGAGAAAATAGATTAATAATCTGCCCCATATATTTGCTATTCCTGCCAAACGTCATTTGTAATGGATTTGATCATCCACAAATGAGTCCACATGTAAAATTGTTTACAACTTAACAATGTTCTCACCAACGAACCAAGCAATCGGCACAAATCCACAATTGTAAAGGTAGGACATTCACAAAGCTTTCCTTTATATATGTGCTGATCCTGATTCGCCAATCCCCCCACCCATTAGCCTATGCGAAGCGATTTTTGTAGAGATGTTGACAACCGATTTGTGTAGAGATGTTGACAGCCGTTTGCGCAATCCCCATCACAGCGATCGGTGACAACACGGCGGCGGCGCACCACGTCGATGTCAATACTTACTGTACTGTAAGTATGGGGTGGATCTGTTATTTACATGTAGGTGGGGTTCATGAGATAACAATGAAAAGTACATTCGACCACGACAACACACTGGATAGTGGAAACTCAACACAAAACAGGTTAGGTGACTGCCTACCTTTCCCGAGCCCACTCCACCCTCTCCGGCCGAGCTTGCAGAGTCAAGATCGCTATGATTTGCAGGACAAATGCTCGCCTCTCATCTTGCTGCCACTCCCAGAATCGCTGGGATCTGCACGCCAACCGCCGCACAATCCTCGCCATGTTGGCTCTTGCACGACGAAATATGTCGAGTCTTGAGAGCGATTCTTCTCCACTGAACATCACAAAGCTCGCTACGTTCTCCGCCATTGTTGTTTCGCAATAAACGGTCATGCGCAGATATCCACTTCCGCCTTAAATCGCTTTATGTACTGCCCGTGTAAACGCGACACACTTTCAAACTCGGTCCGTGTAAACGCGCCACTAATTCGCTTCATATAAATCGATTTGCCTAATTCGCTTCACAATTTCCCGTGTAAACACGGCTTATTTCAGTTCACCGCATCGAAAACCACACGTAACACTTGTATAACTGCTGCTACAAATACAACTAATATGCATACTACTACTACTTCTACTACTACGACAGCTGAAAGGACTAATTCTACTTCTGCTACTTCATCTGTACACATTGCCAAGCGTCAATTGTGTTGTGACCTACACGAGCACTACCACAAAGCAGCGCGTCGAAAAGCCAAACAGAGAAACACCTACTACAATCACAAGGACTACCACAAATACTACCGCTACGAATAGTGCCTCTACTACTACTACTAGCCATTTCATCAAGGCTTTTTCTCTAAGAACACGATGGCTTCAGGAAGAGGAAGGCAAACTACGCGGACCAGGAGATCCAGGTCCTACTCGACGAGGTCATGCTGGGCAGGGTTATGTTATTTTCTGCCTTTAACAATAAGGTAACCCTCCCAGAAAAAAACAAGGCGTGGGACACGGTTGTGAACGCCATTAACGCATGTGGGGTTGCAAAGCGGTCCCGTGCAGAAATAAAAGAAAAGTGGAAGGCTATGAAATCGGAGGTCCTAAACAGACAAAGAAGGGCCATGGAGACTGGAGGTGGCCCTCCGGACCCGGCACCCCCCTACGAGGAGAGCGTCGCGAAAATCATCGGGTTGGAGTCTAATCTCTACACAGGCGTGACGGGTAAGTTTAGAAATATAACATAACAAAATACCCTTTATAACAATTTATTTTAAGTACCATAATTCTGCTGTCAAAAGCCGTGTTCACACGGGCAATGTAAATCGATTCGTAGAAAGCGACTTGCCTAGTTCGCCTCACATTTGTCGTGTGAACGGGCGACTGAGGTGGTTTAGGGCTGATTCGATTCACGTGAACCGGATAATGTAAACCACCTAGCGAGGTAGTTTACGTGAATCGATTTCTGTGATGCGGATAATTTTTGGCCGTGTGGACGTAACCGAATTGTGTGAAGCGACTTATGACGTCACAGGCGTGCGCGGTCGGTGGATTTATTTGTTGTCTTCCGGTAACTTGCCATAACGTTAGCTGAACTCGAACAAGCAACACCGAAGAAGTCACATCCGAGAAACTATAAAACAATGTCGTCCTGCTCCGCCGCCACCCACCCTCCCAACCGCAAAGACAATTGGGAGCATCATGAGGTCATCTCGCTCATAACCCTCTGGTCAGAGGACAGTATTCAACGAGATCTGGAGCAGTCGGGCCGCAATATAAATATATATAGGCGGATTGCGACCCGACTGGCACGCCTCTCAGGAGATCAAAGGGGTGAGAGAAATGCCACGGCCTGCCGCACAAAAATAAAGAGCCTTACACAGGCATACAAGAAAGACAAGGATAACAACAAGTATGTACCTTTGGTTTGTTACGAAAACTAACTTCCCGTGCTGTCCACGACTTTGTCGTTCCTTAAATACATTGTCAGGGCCAAATCCTAAACACTCCATTCTCCCCCCCCCCCCCCCCCCGCCCAACTGTTTTTTGTGAGAAAAAAAATGTGTGCTAACGTGGGAATAGAGTATACTGAAATGCTAATTCGTCCAACTTTTGATAAGGGCCTGAGAACGCCCTGATAAGACGAGTATGTAGCGATTATTGCTAGGGGGCGGTGCCAATACAATCTATAAAATTTTCTAACGACCTGATAACGCCCTGATAACACGAGTATGTATCGATTCTTGCTAGGGGGCGGGGCCAATACAATCTATAAAAATTTCCAACGACCTGATAACGCCCTGATAAGACGAGTATGTATCGATTATTGCTAGGGGGTGGGGCCAATACAATCAATAAAATGTTCTAACGACCTGATAACGCCCTGATAAGACGAAGTATGTAGCGATTATTGATAAGGAGGCTGGATTGTATGTAGCGATTATTGATAAGGAGGCTGGATCAAAGACAATCAAAAACATAAATCATATGTAGTAGGATTTACATTTGCAGGTGAAGGCCTTTATTCATATCAACATGGTTTTCAAACGGCCCAATATAAGTGCAAAGTAAAGTTTGTACATATGTGCACAATTATTGTTTATAAGTTATATAACTTAACTCAAATGTACCATTTGTTTGCAGCCGCAGTGGGAGGGACCGGCAAACGTTCCGGTACTTTGACCAGATGGATGCTATCCTTGGCACCCGACCCACGGCAGCTCCCGTCGCATACGCGGACACGTTCGCTATCGACGTGGATACAGGTAGGGGCAACCGTCCTTTAGCATTTTGACTTTGCTTTACTCATAGGTGTTAATACGTCAACGCCCATGGGAGGCAGCGGTAACCCTTCACATACTTGCATCTGATCCATCTGATATTGGGAAAGCGACCGACAACAGGTGGCAAATTATATTCTATAGTATGAACTGCTTAATAAGGTTCAAGCATACTACCTCGAGAGTTGCTTTACATGAAGCGAACTAGCTGAGGCGAACTAGATGAGGCGACTCACGCTTATAGTGTGCCGAACATAATCATTGTATTAGTTTGCAACGATCAAATCTTCTTACGTGGTGTGCGTAACATGTGTAACAGTTTCGACGCCCATGCTGTAGTAAAACACACAAAACCTTAAGCATGGTGTACACCTTATTTTTATAACATGCGGGTGTACAAAAATATTTCATCTTCACTTTTAGCACAGGCAAATTAGGTGGCAAGGTGAAGGCGTTTAATCAAACAGTATGTTGTCATTCTAACGTACGCCTCGGCTAAATGTACATGAACCCTTTCAGACTTACATTTTTTGGATCAAAACAATGCCTAGGTGATGTATTTATTTCAGGGAACATTAATATTTCATCTCCAAGATGAGGAAATGTTAAAAAACCGTCATGGGAATAAGATAAAGACCCAATACATTATACATTTTCTGAAAGCTGGAATAATTTCCTATCCAGCTATGTATATTTTATTATGATATTCACAAACAGGCTAATGCAAGGTACTATTTAAAACGAGTAAAAAATATGAAAATTTAAAATCGGTTTGAATACAAATATTAAAATGATTATATGATGAATAAAAATACTGTTTTCACAAGCCAGAATAACACCTTAGAAGAGTCAACAAGTTTCACTGCTAGATCTGATGTGGCTTATTATCTATTATCCAAACATGTGCAGTCTCACTATATTCACTGCTATGTTACAATTAAACTAGTGTACGGAAAATCATGTACTGAAGTCACAATGGATTTTCATTTTCATACGGATTATTCCGTACCAAAGTCGGAAAGGGTTAAGCGATTTAGTTGATGCAATTTACTTGATGCGAATGATCGGGGTTAACGCCAAAACTTGATTCTGTATATTCGCTTTTTGTATATTACAGATTTGCGCAGAAAGAAGGGAAAGGCGCCGGGCAAGACGGAACGCTTCCTGGACGCGATACTGACCAATTCGTTGGTGCCCAGGCAGCGTCGGCCACCATCGTCAACGAGCGTGAGGAAAACCGGATCCAGCTCCACCGCGCGATGGAGGAGAGGCGGGAGCAGCGCGAGGATGCTCGCGAGCAGGCTCGGGAGGAGCGCCAGGATGCTCGCGAGCAGGCTCGGGAGGAGCGCCAGGATGCTCGCGAGCTACGCCGGGAGGAACGCCACGCCGCGCGGGAGAGGGTGCGGGAGCACGACCAGCGGCAGCACGAGGAAAGGATGCTGCAGCTGCTCGTGGCCATGCACAATCCTGCACATGCGGCCACGCAGCAGTTCCGCAGTGCGACCACGGATGGAGGGACACGCATCACCCTGGTCACCCCCCAAGCAGGACCATCCCATTCTACCCCCAACACCAGTTTTCTGTAACTTTTGTGTGGGTTTTTTCTAACCGGTAACGGAGTTCCAATAAGTGTATATATATGTTTACCTTTCCTAGTGTAATAAATTATTACAGTAGTTCCCAAAATCAAACCCTTGTTCACTTTGTTCAGTAATTCACCACAGTACACAACCATGAGTTATTAGCGTACTTATTCGTACGTAGACGGTCACTTAATATCTCCAGTCATGTCATGGCGACAATTGTCAACATCTTGTTTCCCTTCCAAAGGTAAAAGGCCTGCGACATGGTTGTGTATTCCAATGAAATCTAAAGGCGTACTAGGTAAGGCGAACTAGCTAAGGCGAACTAGCTAAGGCGAACTAATTAAGGCGAATTACTTCATGATTCACGAATTGAAGTAGTGCATGAACGCGTCTCGCACCTCATGTCCAGTTCTGTCGTAATCGTTGTCCTGGGCGACGTGTTGTGGGTCATCAACGGCCCCGCCCTCCCACTCCGCGTCAAAGGTCTCCTTGTGCACTTCACAGATATTGTTCAATGTGAAGCACACAAGGAGAACTTTGGTGACCTCCTCTGTCCTTATGTCCGTACGACGCGCGAGAATCCTCCAGCGGGCCTTACACCGGCCGAAGGTATTCTCGATCGTCATACGTGCACGGGACAGACGATAGTTGAAGTTGGTTTTCTCACGGGAAAGCAAACCCGTATCAGCAAACGGCTTCATTAGCCAGGGACGGAGTGGGTAGGCGGGGTCGCCAAGCACCACAACAGGCACAGTCACATTGCCCAGCGTGCGCGGCCTCTCCTCGAACAGCTCCCCAGCCTCACCTTTCGCATACAAGGTGGAGTTTACCAAAACTCGCGCGTCATGTACTCTACCGGGCCAACCCGCAGCTATGTTCATGACCTTGTATTCGTGGTCACAGAGTACTTGAGCGACAATCGAGTAGAATCCTTTCCGGTTGTGGTAATCCGTATGGTGACGCTGGGGAGCGACGATCGGGATGTGGGTGCCATCGATGACGCCGCCGCAGTTGGGGAATCCAAATCTGGTCTCGAAACCCTCGATGATCTCGGTGAGGCGGGCAGGCGTAGGCATCTGTATGTATTTTGGCAATAGTACTCGGACTATCGCAGCGCAGGTCTCCAGGAAAATCTCACAGCATGTGGACTTGCCAATACCAAAGAGGTGACCTATGCTGCGATAGTCCGATCCTGTTGCCAAAAGCCACAGGGTAACCGCTACCCGCACCTCGACTTGAATGCATCTGAAATGATTTGACAAAACACAAACACGTTATAATATACGCCGAATGGACAGTGCGCACAAAATAAGACTTAGCATGTGCAGTTGTACATGGCCTCACCCCCCCATCATCTAATCCACCTTATGTACTTGGGGTAGACATTTCCGCGTATAAAGTGGAATAAAATCATTAATAATGCAAAAAAATGCAATCGTACCCAAATAGTTCAGGGAATTTTAAAGTTGAACCTTCTATGTCCATATTGTAGCTATGGGGGAAAATGCAGACAAGCAGCGATGTGGTAAGTACGTTATGTTTGGCCCAAAAAAACATCAGTATCAACTCACCGTCGCATGTTGCTGTCTGCCCGCCTGATATGCACCTTGAGTTGGTCGACCACGTGCTGAAAGGTCGCCCGCCTCATGCGGAAATTTGCCACCCACTCTTTGTCCCCGAACGTGCCGAGAACGATTTCTGTCCACCAGTGGGAGGACCTAGCAACGAGGGCACAAAATGTATGTAAACAATCACTTCAAGGGATACAAATATTTCACCAAACAGTGTGATATCTAGTTGGAATCGTGTAAGTCTGATTTTCCAAATCCGGTTACAATGTGCCGCATAATACTCGTTACATAAGCGGAGGGAAAAAGTTATATGAAAATATAATCGTGACAATTGTACAACAGGCCGTCCAAACTAGTTCGAATCATGTAAGTCGCCTTTCAGAAAGCGGGTTACGATCGGCCCCGCAGTTGATCATCAATTCAAGCGGTAACAACATTTATATCCAAGAATAACTGTAAACATTTCTGCAAACAGCGTCGTATGTAGTGCGATTCGTGTAAGTCGGATGATATAAATCGCATCACAATTTCCCCTATACTACTCCTGACATCAAGCGATAAAAAACCTTACCTGAAAAACAAACCCGTCCCAACTAGTTCGACTCATGTAAGTCGCCTTTCACAAATCGGCTTTCACTGCGCCGGACATTCATCATCATCATCATGCTGTCGGTCGTGATGCGACAAAGACTGCTTTCATTACTTGACTGCCGCTCTCCTTTGTGTGGTTGTACATTTCATGAAAGCTGCCTGCAAAAGTGTTGAAGTGCTGCTGGCTTTTGCAAGTTACCAGCGGCACTCTCTCGGGGAGCAAATAGAGGTTTCACACCGGCAAGAACATGTCAAGACAGGCGCAAAACTATTTGTCCCTGCAGTGGCTGGTCGGAAGATGTCGGGAGTTCCATACATCAACCGCCCTTAATGATGCCACAGTGACATGGTTTTCTGTTCAGGGTTTGCTCCCTTAGCCTTCGGTTCTGTCAAGAACCTGTACCACAAGGCAGTGGTTTACAACTCTGCAGGGCAGGGGCGTCAAACTCCCTGAGGTATTGCTATACCTGCATACCATAAGACTGACATTACTCATCAATTAAACCGCTAAAAACAATTATTTAAAACAAGAACGGTAAACATTTTGCAAACACACTGGCATCTAGTTCGCAGCGTGTAAGTTGCGTTATAGAAATCCGATTACAATGTGGACCAGCTTGCATAACGCACTAAAAAACCTTCTATAACAAAATAAGGTGCAACATTTAGTAAACTTTATGACTAGTTATGACTAGTGGAATTAAACATGCATGGGGGCAACCCCAAAAGAATGGGTAAATGTAAACATGCGCGGATAGAGACAACATGAAAAGCACCCTAACTAGCACATTAATTAGAGATTTTTCGTGTGTTGCAAGCAATTTTGTCTTGTTTCTATTAAATACTTCACATTTTTCTCTACAATTTCTGATTCACCCTTTTGTTTTATTAGCCAATTGGAACTTGTTGAATTTAATTTGCGCACATAGTTGTTGACGCCATGATCTAGTAAGGCTACTACTGACGGTCACACTCACAATATCACAACTTTCACAATTATCTCTGTTTAATACTTTCAGCGTAAATTGCTGTAAGGTTACAATTAAATACTTCAGATGTTCCTATTCATTTGCGCATTAAGCTATTTTTTATGGATCCAATGGAAAGCTTATAAATCTATTTTACCAAAAAAATATACAACCACTGGCATGGCGCTCAAACTGGCAGGGCCCTCAAACTACGACACCGGGGAAAAACATAGAACAATGTTGGCAAGTAAATCGTGCACAACAATACTGTCATCACAAGCGGGAAATAACTGTACAAACAAAATACAGTGTACTACCAACTAATCCGATTCATGTAGGTCGCCTTGTGTAATGCGACCTAAAAGTCTGGCCATCTTTTGCGCACAAGCGTATGTGATAACCATGGTAAAAAGCACACTCACTTTTCGCTATACAAACAGGCAATGGTAGGTCCTAACAAAGGAGTGTACATCTTACCAAACATTTTGTATTACCAACAAGTTTGATCGGCGTAGTTACATTCTCCCACACTTTCGTGACAGCATTATGGTTACATAAACAATCAACACCGGTAGCTCGTAAAACACCCTACGTAGATACACACCAACAAAATAGGTTGTGACAACGTACCTTTCCCTCGACCACACTTGGCGTACCACGGGGGGTTGTAGGGCCATCACAGTCAGTATCTGGAGGAAGAACCATCCACGCTCTGCCTCCTGTTTGCGCTCGAAATCATCCAGCCTTCTTCGTGAACTGGCCATTGTTCCCCCCACATCTCCTCTTCCCGGATCTCGTCCATCTGGTAGCTCTACTAGATCCATGTTTGAACGGCGACATTGGCCAAACACCCCGCAAAACAACCCACTCGCTATTTGTTCCGCCATTGTTCTTGGTCAAAACGGTCATGCGCAGATATCCACTTCCGCCTTAAACCGATTCACGCAGTGCCCGTGTGGACGCGACCCAGTTTCAAAACACTTTCAACCCTGCCCGTGTGAACGGGCGCCTAATTTGACTCCTTTAGTTCGCCTTGTCTAATTCACTTCACATTTTGCACGTGTGAACACGGCTAAAGGAACACTCTTACCTGCGAAACATAACAGGAATCTTTTTTTTTTATTTGAAAATCTTAACACTTTCTTTGCATTGTAGTCCTATTCTTACGTCGTATCCTAATTCGCTTTACTTCTATTCCAGCTCCCCGCCCGGTTAGCTTTGCCAGTGAGTACACTTGCAGTATTTCGGGAAAACAGTCATGAGCCCTGTTTACACGGGCGAGTTAATTCGCTTCATATGACTCGCCTTGCCTAGTTCGCCTCACATTCGCCGTGTAAACGCACCGCTTAAGCGGATTAGGGCTGATTCGCTTCATATGATGCGCTTTTTGTAGATCGCCTCGAGAGGTGGTTTATATGAAGCGATTTCAGCTGGTTCCCGGGCGGCGGTACTATAAAATAGTAGTGCGTGCCGGAAACAGGGGGAGCAGTAACTAATCGCTGGTACCTGGCAGTGTTAGGGCCCGATTAGGCCGAAATCTATTGAATGTGATCATATTTAACAGAATTACATACTCAAATAATGAAATTTAATTAAATTAACCCTAAATTAAAAGCGATATTAACGTAGCAGCTGCATAGGCGTCGAATCGCCGAGTGTAAACTCAACAAATATAACAGTGCTTGCCAGCTACAGGCAGAACTAAGGCTGCTGGTTCCCGGCGCCCAAACACTTTCAAACTCGCCTCGTGTAAACACGCCGCTACTTCGCTTCATATGAATCGCTTTGTCTAATTCGCCTCACAATTCCCCGTGTAAACACAGCTATGGATGCGATTTAGTTGCACATCTTTGTCAACCCACTTGTAACCACCCAGTCAACAATTTGAGGTCACCATGACATCACAGTGATATCACAGAAACCTCACGGAGAGGTCACAGTGTGAGGTCACAGTGACCTCAAATTGAAACATCACATTGACCTCACTGTGACCTCACACTGTGACCTCACAATAACCTCACACAATTCTCACACCGTGACCTCACAATAACCTCACACAATTCTCATGCCGTGACATCACAATAACCTCACACAATTCTCACACTGTGACATCACAATAACCTCACACAATTCTCACACCGTGACATCACAATAAGCTCACACAATTCTCACACAATGACATCACAATAACCTCATACAATTCTCACACCGTGACCTCATGGAGAAGTCACAGTGTGAGGTCACAGTGACCTCAAATTGAAACATCACATTGACCTCACACAATTCTCATGCCATGACATCACAATAAGCTCACACAATTCTCACACCCTGACATCACAATAAGCTCACACAATTCTCACACTGTGACATCACAATAAGCTCACACAATTCTCACACCATGACATCACAATTTTATAATTAAAAACCAGGAATTGGATGTGCGGAATACAATTTATTTTAATCTGTTTCGATAGTTATTTTTCTTTTGATACGAGTCCGGGAATTGGAGATAAAAACTTCAATCTGCCGATTTATCTCTGATTTCAATGTTGTGGATGTTTTTTCTTTTCCTCGCTTCACCTCGATGTTGTCGTCCTTGTGGAAATACCTGCAGCATTCTGAAACAGATTTGAATTTATAAATAAAAAATGTACAATTGGTATACCCAATCTCCTTGAAGAAATAATTGAGATAATTGCAAGGCATCAAGTTGTGATCAAGTCCAAAAATATAGGAATATATAGGTTGGGTTGAATTTTGTTTCAAGTCCCTTTGCAGCTCACGATTAAAACTTTGGAATTCTGGACTAAGTTTATTGTGTGGACCATTATTATGCCAATAGAACACAATTCTGAAAATTTAATGATCTCTAAGACATATAGGACATCTTAGTGAAAATATAGGAAATATAGGAGACCTTGAAAACAGAACAAAATAAGACACTAGGATTTGTTTTGTAATAAGGCAAGAGAAGCATACAGTGAATGTAACTTAAATGTCTGAAATATGAAGTAGTTTTTAAACAAACTTAAAAGACTATGAAGCAAATACAATTATAAGCAAACAATGTATTAGTCTGTAATGATTGAATTTTAAGATTCTGTCAAGAGACTTCAGGCCCTAACAGTTACAACACTTACTCATGATGCACTTCTGGAAGACTTGGGGTAGTGCAGGTTTATCTTTACCACTGCCAGTCCTTGTGTAGGAAGCTAGCAGGGCATCATCCAATGTGCTCCGAAGGATTGTTCGTACAAGTTCCCCCAAGTCTCTTGAGCCATGGGTTTGAATGCAGTGGTTGACCTGAAACAGGGATATAATATAGATTGTAATATCGTAATGATTTAAAGAAACATTAGACAATATTCACAATGCATGCAACATCTGACGGCGACAAACACTATGGTTGCAGGACCGTTACCACAGCTCATACAAAAGCTATGGAAATTACTAACATTCAAATGCATGGATATCAGTCAAATTTTGGGATATTTTGAAAATTCCAAAAGTATATTGCTTTTGGGTCATTGGAGCTTCCAAGAAAAATAAAATGTTCATGATCGGACCCTTTTGAAAATTTTAGGAGGGTACCAAACTAGTCAGTCACTACCAAACATTATACAATATTCACAACGCATGCGACATCTGACGGCGACAACAAACACTTTGGTTGCAGGACCATGACCACGGCGCATGCTTGGTAATATCCTCTATTTTGTGATAAAAATGTTTAAATTATGTGCCAATAAAAGTGTAAGCTTGTTGTAAAGGTTAAAAAATACTGGTCATAGAAACTGACCCAACTAGCTCTTGAAACATGATAGTGGAGTATGATAAATAAAAAATTGTAGTACTTACATAACTTTCTTTGAAAGATGGATCAGTTTCTAGCTGTGTTGTAAAGATCTCAAACTCAGTCTTGTTAGAATACAGCTTGGCCTCAAACAGTCTACCATTATCATCAGGTACGGTCCGTATCAAGACTGCCTTGATTTTAGCTAGATCAGCCATAACTACTGCTTGATTCTGTTTCAGCTCCTCCAACTGTGTCAGAACAAGCAAGTTCATGTCTGAAAATATCATAAAAGGACCTTTATATAAGGGTCACTCTCCTGAAAACTGGTCAGCATGGGATGGGATTTTAAAACATCAATAAAAACCTACATATTTTTTTCCTTATACTTTTCATATTCATGTTCAGATTTGATGAAAGAAATAAGTGAAATAAAATAAACTGTGTGCAACTTTGGTCCTTTTAGTTATGAAGTGTTTTTGTACCAAAAAACCCCATTTTACAGTCAGCCATTTGTAACATGACATATGGCACGTGGTTGAATCCTTATTAACATCTTGTATTGTATACTAATTATTCAGTGAATAAAGCATGGCTGGGATTTATTTTAATTTATCAATATAAGCACTACATTTTCTGTATATTGTTCCATGATTAATGTGCTTCTAAGTATGATATTATTTAATTCTGATTAGATTTTTATTAAGCAGACTGTGTGGTGACCTAAACATGTGTTACACATGTGACACACATGTTATACTGCCATAAGACATATCTTAATCATGGACTGCACCTTTATTTTTCATCTCATCAATTTATATTTCTGGCCAGTTTTCAGGAGAGTGACCCATAACCTTTGAACAAACATTATCACACTGGCAGTATTCTAGAAAATGTCTTGACTACAGCAATTGGGGGGGGGGGGAGGACGGGAAGGGGGGAGGAGATGAGAGGGGAGACTTGAAGGGGAGGGGACACCAGGGGCAAGGAGAGGGGAGCGTAGGGGATGAGAGAGAGGGGACTGCCGATCTATAACAAGGGTACTGTGACTGTAGATTGCCGCACTAATGTTACTGTACCATGATTTTAGAATATACATCTATTAAATTGTCATGGTACCGTGCCTATAGTCACTCCGATATGGGAGATACACTCATTTAATTTTAGATGTAAGGATACTAACCGAATAATTTTTTCAATTCTGCCTTGTACCCTGAAACAAGAAAAATAGAATATATATAATTTGTAAAATCACTATAATTAGGTAGTGGCACCCTGCTGGCATGTTGCCAATCACTGGGTAAATCAGTTTTTTAATCACTTCTAACTCCACATACAGGCACCCTATGACAATATAAGGTATATGGATATAAAGAGGAGGACTGGCTCTTGCCTTCCCTCTGGTTTATTTGTGTGTTAATATTTTTATTTAATGAGTTTGTTATATGCACTTGAAAAATGTAATTTGACCCATTTTTGAGAGGCTGACCCACTTTTGGGTGCACAGTATCTCACTACCTTCAGTGGCAAATTAATTTCACATCGCTTGATGCTGCTACATGGACATCAACCTTCAACAGGTAATATCTCAAAAAGTAAACAAGCTATCAGTATAATATTGTGTGTCCTCTCTTTGTATTAAACAGTTCTATTTAATTAACATTTAAATCAAAATGGATATATATTTTTTTAATTTCACTGCCGCTACCCACTATAATATATATTTCAATGAATGGTGTCTAGTTTGAGAAACATTATAGTTCACAGGACATGACTGATTGATACCTGAGGTAGGTTGAACTGGTGACCGGTAATCATCAGGACCTGACGACTGCAGACTTGCAGGCTGACGTCTTGGTGAGTGACTGACGACTGACGACTGGTGAGTGAGTGGTGAGTGAGTGAATAACGACTGACGACTGGATGAGCCTGTTGACCGTAGACTTGAAGTTGGACCACTCGGTGGCCGAGGATCTGGCGACGGCAGAGTTGCAGATGGACCACAATCTGACATAACACTTGGAGGCTGACACTGAGGTGGCTGGGATCCCGGACCAGCTGGAGAATTGGGGCCTGAAAAATTAGGACACCAAAGTTTTAGAATTTAGGTGAATTGGCTGAGGTGTATGATTTGTTTGTTGTTGTTTTACGTCCTAGCAACATCTAAGGTCATATCAGGACGGGTACCGACTTGTGACAGTGCGCACTCATGGCGACTTTATAGTGCTGTCCCACTGGGAAACCAGGCCGCCGGCACCATGACCTTGTATCCCACTCAGTCACATTATCCTGACACTGAGCACACCAGTCCTTGCCCTATCCTAATAATGCCGAGCGCCTAGCTAGGAAGCGACAAGTATCAATTTTAAAGTCATTGGTTTGACTCAACCGGGACTCGAACCCACGACCCCACGATCTACCAGCACGGGAGACGGAAGCTCTAACTCATTCGGCCATCCCGTCTGGTCGAGGTGTATGACAACATCAAAGGTATAACATTACTCAGAAACCTTTGCTCGAAAAATAATATTTTACCATGGGGGTAGCACATTATACGTCCTTCAATAAACATACACACGTACCTTCTGCAGAATCATTATCATCAACATCATCCAAGAACTTCCACGGACGTTTCCTTGATCGATGTGTCAGTTCCTTCAGCGCTGGATCGGCATCTACCAACATCAGATCTTCAGCTGGAGAATCACATGAACTGAGTTCAGAGACCCTGCTGTCCGCATCGTCATAGGATTCTACAAGCAAAACACACATAATTTTGTAAGACAAACATTTAGAGTCAAAACAATTCTGTAAGAAAAAGCTTGGACAAAAACAAAATCGGAAACTCCCCAATTTTACACCACAAACAAGTTTACAGAAATTATTGATCAAGAAGTTTGCACAGCGGTGAAAACAAGTGCATGCACTTATCCATTATGAGCAGAATAAATAAACCATCACTAAAAAAATTAAAAAAAGACACCACAAAAAAACTAACCTATAGGACCAGCCAGAGTCCTTTTCAGGGAGTATATCGTCCAATTGGGATTCGGTAGCGCTTGTTGCTTTGCCTTATGCAGTGAAGGTGACCAACGGCATTGCAGCCCAGCAGCTGAACGGAATAACCACAACTGCGGGACAACAGCAACCTGTCCATCTTCAAACTCGCATACGAAGAACTGTAAATGTGGAGATAAAGGCAGAATATAAATAAATGGTATATGTAGGCATTAATCAAATGTTATAAAGATTACAAAGTCACAAACATCAAATTCAGTACAGTTGAATACAGCAGAATATGTGACCACTTCTGAGACAAGTTGTGCCATCTCGATCTGTTAATGACTTAAATAATTGGAATAGTAGGGATGTGACCATTTTCTTTAATGCATGCTATCTCAATGTTACTTGTACCAATGAAAGGAGCTTGAATCAAGCTTAAATATGCTCGTCATATAATTTTTCTAAAGTAAGTATCAAGAAAGTTATGGCGATTTGAAGTTAGAAAAATCAGATTTTGCAGTTAAATTACGACCATCTTACGACTAATTGCCGAGCGATCGCCGACCGATGCGATGTCGCGTGTGTACGATGACGTCACAAAATAGTTTGTAACAAATTGTTTCAATTTTGTCGCAAGGAGATCGCAGACTTTTGGTCGCAGATCGATCGTAATTAAGCGAATGCAGGCCGTCGTGTGACTGAGGCTCATCATATATTACACGCGCCACATCGGGTCAGTCGGCGATCGATCGGCGAGTAGTCGTAATCGTTTGGTACACATATATATAGAAAACATCTTTACCAAAAACATTATATTCAATTTATAAGGTTAGTGACGATGCTGTTCGATTTTGATGCATGTGCAGAAGCGATGTGTCCCTGGCAAACTGGTGTCCCTGGGAAACCGCAATTAACACCGCCGGCGATGCATCGCGGGCATGTCCACATACCTAATTAATATGACACTTTCTGATTCAAAATTAACCATGTGCGATGTATAGGATCGTGATAATATTTGGTATATCGTGAGAAAAGACATTAATAATTGGGTCTATATATATTCTTTTTACATCCAAAGTGATTTTGAACCGATTTGAGCATCCGAAAATGAGTGCAATTAATTTAAGGCAGAGATGAGCCTGTCACTATAGTGTCAGAAGTCTTCCTCCCCATGAGCAATCTTCATACAGAAAAAGTTAAATATCTCTAAAACCACAACACCTAGAAACAAACTGATTGGAATACACATAGAAAACATTTTTAGCAAAAATATTATGTTAAAGGGTTCTGGTTAATTTTGAATAAAACTGACGTTTTGCACTGCGCGTACAGTCAAACTCTATGGGTTGTTTTGTTTACATTCGATAATATCCCCGACGATGCAGCGACGACGTTAATGTCGCTTCGATTTTGGGTTTAATTTGACCAAATTTCACTTTTTGAGTAAACTATATATTCTCATAAATATGCTAGTAGAACTTATTACATACCATTTTGGTGACAGCTCCACACAAAGTAACAGATGTTGACAGATGATGACAGGACTTTAAAGTTGAGCAGCTATCGAGCAGTGGGAATCTAGCTGTGGGTGCGGGCGGTGTGGGTAGTGTGTGTGGGTGGGTCTGGTCGCTATTGAGCAATGGTCATTTGGAAGGGGGGCTAGCTGCTCGCCAAGCCGGTTGTGTGTGTGTGTGTGGGTGTGTGTGGGTCTGGTCGCGTTGCGTCCCCACGTGGTGTGGTTTTGGCGGGAACATCTGGGGGTGCGGCGCGTGGGTAGGCTCAGTGTGTGCGTGGGTGTGTGTGTGTGTGGGGGGGGGTGTCTGTGTACTAATTGGGTCTGGTCGCTATCGAGCAGTGTGAGGTCATTGTGACATCGATGTGATATCACAGTGATGGCATCATAGTGTGAGATGTATGTGACATCACTGTGATACTGTCGTGACCTCACGTGTTGACTGGGCAAGGTGGGCGGTGAATCTCTCATTCTGAGCAGAGCATATAAGTAGGTTGATCAGCTAATATTTCAAAGCACAACAAACCATGTAAATATAACCCCGTTAAACAGTTCGTGCTGAGACACGCTCAATCCGGTAGTAATTTGGGAAAAATCTCACATGGGCTGAAAGATATGGCATTCCTAAAGTCGGGTTAATTGTTCAATTTAATGCTGCTTCACCATTACAATAAACTGTGACCGTTGCAACATTGCCACAGCTGTCTAAGTTCTAAGTATTAAAATGTTTGTATTTGTAGATTAAATTTTCAGGTGCTGTTACTACCATAATCTTTCGTGTCATACTATACTTTAGCGCCCTTCCTTTTCGTTAAATTTACGATTCACGAACATCTATGGTCAAAAGGCTTTATGGCCTCATTGTAGCCATACACAAAATGCAGGTACCCATACACCAATGGCTTCCACCAATCATAATAATTGTTTCGCCCATCAAATTCCCACAAATATTTTTCGCAGGGCCCTCTACAGTCCTAACGCCAGCAATTTGGAGGTTATGGGTTTCGACTCGCTGCTAGAGGCAACCAGACCAACACAACCGTCACCACCTTCAAGCTCATCCCGCCAGATTGTGTGCACGATAGACACGCCAACCACACACACCTCAGTGTACTTACAGGGCCACGCCATTATTGTTCCACAGTAAATAAAAATCTGGGGTGGTAGGGGGTTGGGGTCTTTATGTAAATGGGAATACTTTACACAGGGTTTTCAACAGATTAGTTTTGTGTTAACTTTTTAATTTCCACTAAATCTGGAACATTTTGTACACAGTCGGACATTCACGGTCTGACCTCTTATCGTGCACAGTAGTCAATAGCCCTGTTCACACGGGCAATGTAAATCGATTCGTAGAAAGCGACTTGCCTAGTTCGCCTCACATTTGTCGTGTGAACGCACGTCTGAGGCGGATAGGGCTGATTCGACTCACGTGATGCGGATCGTGTAAACCACCTAAGCGAGGTAAGCTACGTGAATCGATTCGTGTGATGCGGATAATTTTTGCCCGTGTGGACGTAACCGAATTGTGTGAAGCGACTTATGACGTCACACGCATGCGCGGTCGGTCGATTTATTTGTTGTCTTCCGGTAACTTGCCACAACGTGAGTTGAACTCAAAGAAGCAAGACCCAACAAATCACTTCGCACAAGCTCCACAACAATGTCGTCCTGCTCCGCCGCCGCCCATCCTCCCAACCGCAAGGACAATTGGGAGCACCAAGAGATCCTCTCCCTCATCAGCCTCTGGGCAGACGACAACATTCAGCGGGACTTGGAGCAGTCGGGGAGAAATATCTGTATCTATCGGCGGATTGCCACCCGACTGGCACGCATCTCCGGAGACCACCGGGGTGAGCGAAATGCGACGGCATGCCGTACGAAAATTAAAAGCCTTACCCAAGCATATAAGAAGGACAAAGACAACAATAAGTAAGTACCTTTGGTTTGTTATGAAAACTAACTTCCCATGCTGTCCACGACTTTGTGGTTCCTTAAATACATTGTCAGGGCCAAATCCTAAACACTCCATTCTCCTCCTCCCCCGCCCCCCCCTGTTTCTTTGTGAGAAAAAAAATTTGTGCTAACGTGGGAATAGAGTATAGTGAAATGCTAATTCGTCCAACTTTTGATAAGGGCCTGAGAATGGCCTGATAAGACGAGTATGTAGCGATTATAGCTAGGGGGGCGGTCCAACGTGCTGATAACCCCCTGATAAGACGAGTATCTGTGCATTATTGCTAGGGGGCGGGGCGAGTATGTAGCGATTATAGCTAGGGGGGCGGTCACAATACAATCTATACAATTTTCTAACGACCTGATAAAGCCCTGATAACACGAGTATGTATCGATTCTTACTAGGGGGCGGGGCCAATACAATCTATAAAAAAGTCCAACGTGCTGATAACCCCCTGATAAGATGAGTATCTGTGCATTATTGCTAGGGGGCGGGGCGAATACATTCTATAAAATGTTCTAACGACCTGATAACGCCGTGATAAGACGGAGTCGGTAGCGATTATTGATACGGAGGCTGGATCAAAGACAATCAAAAACATAAATCATATGTAGTAAGATTTACATTTGCAGGTGAAGGCCTTTATTCATATCAACATGGTTTTCAAACCGCCCAATATAAATGCAAAGTTAAGTTTGTACATACGTCCACAATTATTGTTTCTAGTTAACTGAAATGTACGATTTGTTTGCAGCCGCAGTGGGAGGGACCGACAAACATTCCGGTATTTCCAGCAGATGGATGCCATCCTCGGCACCCGTCCCACGACAGATCCGGTGGCCTACTCAGACAGCTTCGCAATTGATGTCGATACAGGTAGGGGCAAGCATGCTTTACCATTTTAACTTTGTTTTAATCATAGGTGTTAATAGTTCAACGCCCATGGCAGGCAGCGGTAACCCTTCATATAGTTGCATCTGATCCATGTGATATTGGGAAAGCCACCGACAAGGGGTGGCAAATTATATTCTATAGTATCAACTGCTTAATAAGGTTCTAAAACATACAACCTCGAGAGTTGTTTTACATGAAGCGAACTAGGTGAGGCAAACTAGATGAGGCGACTCACGGTAGTGTGCCGAAAATAATCATATATAAGTTTGCAAAGATAAAATCTTCTGCTGCCCACTCAAAGCCTAAAAATACATGTTGAAAAGAAGTGTGTCCAAAGCTAGCAGTGTGATATAGCAAATTGCTCGTCAAGTAAAGCCCTGGCGTTTACACTATTATTTATAAACCTAATTTCATAAAGGTGTTCATATAAAATAGTTCCACAAGTGGTTTCTATAAACCGATTATGATTCGATTCAGCCCTAATCCGGCTCAGCGTCGCGTTGACACGCCGAATGTGAGTCGAACTATACGAAGCGAACTACCTTAGGCGGCTTAAGCATAAATTGAACTAGTTGAGCCAAACCTTATCACCAAATTTAGTTTCATCGATATTTGAACTAACATCGCATCTTACAGCATACAATATAATTGCTACTTTCTTATCCAGACGAGCACACACAACAGCTGGTGGTTGGCGCGGAGGAAGAAGTTGAGCACTCCATCCTCGTCGTCGTCGAGGTGGACCTTGAGAGTCAGGCCTCGGCTCTGTCCAATGTGGAGGCCACCCAAGATGCGGAACCAGCCACAGAGCCCACCCAAGCCACCCCAGCTACCCAAGCAGCCCAGCCCGGTAAGGATATTTCTAGTACCTAAAATTGACAAAGTATTTTGTAACATGTGTTCAGGGTGAAATACAAAAACCAACATGTACCTCAGTTCACATAACATAAGCAATTATAGTGTTATTAAACACCTTATGTGGCGTGCGTAACATGTGTAACAATTTCCACGCCCATGCTGTAGTAAAGGACACAAAACGTTACGCATGGTGTAGACGTTATTTTGTAAACATGTGGCTGTACAGAAATATTCCATCTCCACTTTTAGTACAGGCTAATTAGGTGGCAAGTTGAAGGCGTTTAATCAAACATTCTGTTGTCATTCTAACGTTTGCGTGGGCTAAATGTACATTAACCCGTTCACACTTACATTTTTTGCGATCACAACAATGCCTAGTTGATGTATTTAATTCCGGGAACATTAATATTTCATCTCCAAGGTCAGGTAATCGTAAAAAAAATTAATGAGAATAACATAAACACCAAATACATTATACATTTTCTGACAGCTGGAATAATTTCCTTCCCAGCTATGTATATTTTATTATGATTTTCACAAATCGCTACTTGTCCTGATATGAGCTTAGAGTTGGTAGCACATACAACAAACAAAAAAACCAACATGTGTGAGGGTACAAACATGCGCAGTCTCACTATATTAACAGCTATCTTCCAATTAAACCAGTGTACGGAAAATCATGTTCTGAACTCACAATGGCTTTTCATTTTCATACGGATTATTCCGCAGCAAATTCGGAAAGGGTTAATCAATTTAGTTGATGCGATTTACTTGATGCTAATGATCGGGGTTAACGCCAAAAGTTTATTCTGTATATTCGGTTTTTGTATATTACAGGTTTGCGCAGAAAAAAGGGAAAGGCGGCGGGCAAGACGGTATGTTTCCTGGACGCGATACTAACCAAATTCGTTGGTGCCCAGGCAGCGTCGGCCACCATCGTAAACGAGCTCGAGCAAAACCGCATGCAGGAGACCCGCGCGCTGGAGGAGAGGCGGGAGCAGTGCGAGGATGATCGTGAGCTGGGTCGGGAGGAGCGGCAGGATGCTTGCGACCAGGCTAAGGAGCAGCGCCAGGATGCTCGCGAGCAACGCCGCGAGGAACGTGACGCCGCGCGGGAGAGGGTGCGGCAGCAAGAACAGCGCCAGCACGAGGAGAGGATGTTGCAAGTCCTCGTCGCCATCCACAATCCTGCTCATGCCGCCACACAACAGTTCCGCAGTGCCACCACCGATGGGGTGACACGCATCACCCTGGTCACCCCCCAAGCAGGACCATCGCACTCGAGCCCCAACACCAGTTTTCTTTAAATTGTTTGTGTGTTGTTTGTAACAGGTGACAAAGTTAAAATCAGTGTATATATATCTTGACCTTTCCTACTCTAATAAATTATTACAGTAGTTCCCAAAATCAAACCGTTGTTCATTTTGTTCAATAATTCACCACAGTACACAACCATGAATCATGAGGGTACTTATTCGTACGTACACGGTCACTTAATATATCCAGTCATGTGATAGCGACAATTGTGAACATCTTGTTTCCCTTCCTTCCAAACGTAAAAGGCCTCCGACATGGTTGTGTATTCCAATGAAATGTAAAGGCGTATTAGGTAAAGCCAACTAGCTAACGCGAACTATCTACGGCGAACTAAATCCTGATTCACGAATTGAAGTAGTGCATGAACGCGTCTCGCACCTCATGTCCAGTTCTGTCGTAGTCGTTGTCGTGGGCGACGTGTTGTGGATCATCAAAGGCCCCGCCGTCCCACTCCGCGTCAAAGCTCTCCTTGTGCACTTCACAGATATTGTTCAATGTGAAGCACACAAGGACAACTTTGGTCACCTCCTCTGTCCTTATGTCCGTACGACGCGAGAGAATCCTCCAGCGGGCCTTACACCGGCCGAAGGTATTCTCGATCGTCATACGTGCACGGGACAGACGATAGTTGAAGTTGGTTTTCTCCGGGGAAAGAAAACCCGTATCAGCAAACGGCTTCAGTAGCCAGGGACGGAGTGGGTAGGCGGGGTCGCCAAGCACCACAACAGGCACAGTCACATTGCCCAGCGTGCGCGGCCTCTCCTCGAACAGCTCCCCAGCCTCACCTTTCGCATACAAAGTGGAGTTTACCAAAACTTGCGCGTCATGTACTCTACCGGGCCAACCCGCAGCTATGTTCATGACCTTGTATTCCTGGTCACAGAGTACTTGAGCGACAATCGAGTAGAATCCTTTCCGGTTGTGGTAATCCGTATGGTGACGCTGGGGCGCGATGATCGGGATGTGGGTTCCATCGATGACGCTGCCGCAGTTGGGGAATCCAAATTTGGTCTCGAAACCATCGATGATCTCGGTGAGGCGGGCAGGCGTAGGCATGTGTATGTATTTTGGCAATAGTACTCAGACTATCGCAGCGCAGGTCTCCTGGAAAATGGTACAGCATGTGGACTTGCCAATACCAAAGAGGTGACCTATGCTGCGATAGTCGGATCCTGTTGCCAAAAGCCACAGGGTAACCGCTACCCGCACCTCAACTGCAATGCATCTGAAATGATTTTACAAAACACAAACACGTTATAATATACGCCGAATGGACAGTGCGCGCAAAATAAAACTTACCATGTGCAGTTGTACATGCCCCCCCCCCCCATCATGTAATCCACCTTGTCTACTTGGGGTAGACATTTCCGCGTATAAAGTGGAATAAAATCATTAATAATGGCCAAAAATGCAATCGGACCCCAATAGTTCAGCGAATCTTAAAGTTGAGCATTAGTCCATATAGTAGCTATGGGGCGACCGCAGAGAAGCAGCGATGTGGTAAGTACGTTATGTTTGGTCAAAAAAACACCAGTATCAACTCACCTTCGCATGTTGGTATCTGCCCGCCTGATATGCACCTTCAGTTGGTCGACCACGTGCTGAAAGGTCGCCCTCCTCATGCGGAAATTTGCCACCCACTCTTTGTCCCCGAACGTGCCGAGAACGATTTCTTGCCACCAGTGCGAAGACCTAGCAACGAGCGCACAAAATGTATGTAAACAATCAGTTCAAGGCATACCAATATTTCACCAAACAGTGTGATATGTATTTGGAATGGTGTCTGTATGATTTTCCAAATGCGCTTACAATGTGCCGCATAATACTAGTGACATAAGCGGAGGGAACAAATTATATGAAAATATAATGGTTACAATTGTACAAGAGGCCCTCCCAACTAGTTCAACAGCAAGCGCTAAAAAACATTACCTGAAAAAATAACCCTCCCAACTAGTTCGAATCATGTAAATCGCCTTTCAGAATGCGCGTTACGATCGGACCCGCAGGTGATCAGCAACTCAACCGGTAAAAACATTTATCTCCAAGATTAAGTGTAAACATTTCTGCAAACAGTGTCTTATTTTGTGCGATTCGTGTAAGTCGGATCATATAAATTGCCTCACAATTTCCCCTATGCTACTCCTGACAGCAAGCGCTAAAAAACATTACCTGAACAAATACCCCTCCCAACTAGTTCGAATCATGTAAGTCGCCTTTCAGGATGCGCGTTACGATAGGACCCGCAGGTGATCAGCAACTCAACCGGTAAAAACATTTATCTCCAAGATTAAGTGTAAACATTTCTGCAAACAGTGTTGTATTTTGTGCGATTCGTGTAAGTTGGATCATATAAATCGCATCACAATTTCCAGTATACTACTCCTGGCATCAAGCGATACAAAACCTTACCTGACAAAAAAAAAACTCCCAACTAGTTTGACTCATGTAAGTCGCCTTTCACAAATCGCCTTTCACTGCGCAGGACTTTACTCATCAATGAAAGCGGTAAAAACAATTATTTAAAAGAAGAACGGTAAACATTTTGCAAACACACTGACATCTAGTTCGCATTGTGTAAGTCGCGTTATAGAAATACGATTACAATGTGCACCAGCTTGCATAACGCGCAAAAAAACCTTCTATAATAAAATAAGCTGCAACATTTAGTAAACTTTATGACTAGTTATGAATAGAGGAATTAAACATGGATGGGCGAACCCCTAAATAATGGGTACATCTAAAGGTGCCTATTCATTTCCGCATTAAGCTATTTGTTATGGATCCAAGCGAAATCTTATAAATCTATTTTACCAAACCAATATACAACCACTGGCATGCTGGTCAAAGTGCCAGGGCGCTCAAACTGCGACACCAGGGAAAAACATAGAACAATGTTGGCAAGTAAATCGCGCACAACAATACTGTCATCACAATCGCAAATAACTGTACAAACAAAATAAGTGTACTACCAAGTAATCCGATTCATGTAGGTCGCCTTGTGTAATGCGACGTAAAAGTCTGGCCATCTTTTGCGCACAAGCGTATGTGATAATCATGGTAAAAACCACACTCACTGTTCCCTACACAAACAGGCAATGGTATGTCGTAACAAAGGAGTGTACATCTTAACAAACATATTTTTTATTACCAACAACTTTGATTGCCGTAGTTACATTCTCCCACACTTTCGTGACAGCATTATGGTTGTCACAACGTACCTTTGCCTCGACCACACTTGCCGTACCACGGGGGGTTGTAGGGCCATCACTGTCATTATCTGGAGGAAGAACCAACCACACTCTGCCTCCTGTTGGCGCTCGAAATCATCCAGCCTTCTTTGTGAACCGGCCATTATTTCCCCCACATCTCCTCTTCCCGCATCTCGTCGATCTGGTGCATCTGCTACCTCTACTAGATCCATGTTTGAACGGCGACGTTGCCCAAACACCCCGCAAACCAAACCACTCGCTATTTGTTCCGCCATTGTTGTTGGTCAAAACGGTCATGCGCACATATCCAGTTGCGCCTTAAACCGATTCACACAGTGCCCGTGTGGACGCGACGCACTTTCAAAACACTTTCAACTCTGCCCGTGTGAACGGGCGCTAATTTGACTCCTTTAGTTCGCCTTGTCTAGGTCGCTTCATATTTTTCCCGTGTGAACAGGGCTAATGACAACCAAACAAATAATATCTCCACTGCCTTGTGAATGGCAGCCAGTATTTTAGTAACTTCAATGTACTAAATATTATATATCCCACAAGTCAGATATCACATTTTCCGCATAGTGTATGTGCGTTTGGATAATAATAATAATGAACAATGGACTGATAAGTGAGTAAGCAAGGTGACAGACTGCGCGTATATATATAATAAGGTTAGGCCTAGGTTGACAGGGAGTCTGTGTACATACGAAGCGCCCGTCAAGTAGGTGTTTTAATGAGAATCATGCAGACATGTTACCAACAAATTCTGAAGCAGTGTTTCCATGTGCACACAATGTTGGTTAAGAAACTGACATGAGTAAGCACAATTCCTTCTCACAAAAACAGAATTTTTTTTTTTTATAACAGCATCAACCAGTAAAATGACATGCTCCTTACAGGCGGCCCCTCCCCTGGCAGTGGCCAGGCTGACACTCAGGAGGTCACTTCCACCCCACTCACGGCCCGGGAAAGGCAGTCGCAACGATGTGGGAGGACGCAGAGAAACGTCTCTGGCGACAAAGAGGAGCAGGCAGCATTGATGGCTATGTTGGAAACGGGAGCAACAAAAAATAGGGCTAAGACTGCGCGGCTAGAAGCACAGCTTGTGGCCCAGATGGCACAGGCGGGCATAATGGAAGAGTAGCAACGCACCCTGCGGGCCCACACAATGCTGCTCGAAGCTAAATATCGACGGGAACTTCTGGAAATTGCTAAGTTGGAGAGGGAGGTGGGGCCATTGCAATACGCATAGCACAAAATAGCAACAAGGCAAAATAAAACAGTCTCCCTCACATAATCCCCGTTTTGTCAATTTTGTTTCCACCTGATTTGCGCTGCATGACACAATTAGAAGTAGTTATTAACCATTCGCTGGCGGGCAGCTTTCCCTACCTGAGAACGAACCCGCTCAGACTGTCGATAGTTTTGGGGCCGGTCATGGTCGGCTTCGTTTGCTGCGTCCCCGTGTGCGTCATCTTCATTCTCAGACTCAGAATCGGACGGGTCATCCAGGTTTAGCTGGCGTGCTTTGTTGTGGAGAATGATACACACCGTGATGACGTTGCATGCTTTCACCGGCTCCAAGCGAAGCCTCCGAAGACAGTGCCAGCGTCTTTTTAGCAGTCCTATTGACGTTCAACAAGAGACCTAGCTCCCTTGTGATGAATATTGTAGGCGTTCTGACGTGGCGAGTTAGGATGGAGAAAAGGCGTGAAGAGCCAGTCACGCAGCATATAACCACTATCACCAAGGAGGAGGCCGTTGACAGGTTCTGGTCGCTCTCGAATGCCTCGTAACGGTATGACTCCCGTAGAATTCGTGCATCGTGGACGCTGCCTGGCCACTTTATGATACAATCGATGAAACATAGCCCTCCCACCCACCCCAAACTTACCAGTGGAGCGGGAGTGGTTTGAGCGCTGGCCGGGAGCTGGTACGATTTCAGTTACGATCTATCTTGTTAACATGTTTCTTTCAGCGATCAGTGCCTGATGTTTCTGTCTTTAACTTGAACTATGATGTTGCTAACTCGAATTGAACTATATTACTCAAGAGGCCACTGTCGCCGACAAGCATTGTATTACACGATTGATCACGCACGACTTGCAGCTCATTCCTCGTGAGCACTAACCTAACCTGTCTGGCCATGCGCCTCCTAGCATCCGAGATTCAGCGTTGTTGCCGGCATACATATCACCTGCCACAAAAAGGGGAAACATCCATGATACAAAGTAAAGAGAGCAAATGTTATGATTGGAATAATGTGTGTAATGAGAGTGTTTCTCTATGGATGTGAGTTGACTGTGTGCCTGTATGACAGAATCACAGTGGTTAAAAGCTAATATTCTCTACAGTATAGAAGAGAGAGAGGTGCAATAAATTAAGGTCTGTACTGAAAGGACAGTAAGGCTAGTCTACCAACGTAATAAGGCAGCAAATAAAATAGTCTGATTGAGCATGCATAATGCCACAGCCTCACTACGCATTCGTAGCATGTGGCCCGATGAGTTAATAAAAAAGGAGAATTGGCAGCTGATGGTGAGTGCCCTTAAATGTACCGAAGATGACAATGGTAGTAGTGAGTATAGGAAAAGTAAATGTATAGTCAAATTTACCTGGACATTGAGGGAGTGATAATTTTTCCGGTTAACAAATTTGTGTTTGTAATCAGAGGGGGCCTGTATGCGGATCTGCGTGCCGTCGATGCATCCGAAGACATTGGGGAAGCCATATGTGTTGAAGATTTTGATCTTCGAGCGGTCAGCTGCCTCCTGCGTCGGAAGCTTGACACTTTGGGGTAGTAGACGGAGGAGTGCTTCCGTTACGTGTGGAATAGTCCGCGATACGGTTGATTGATCGACGCCTATCAACTCCCCACACACATCCTGGAAGCTGGAAGTCGCGTAGAAGCGCAGGGCGATCATAACCTAGTAGAAATGTGGAAAATAATAGGTCTAGTAAGTGGAAAATAAAAAAGCACTGATAGATAAGTAATGTGTGCATAGAGTGTGAGTGTAATAGCTTTGACACTGTCACACTTCTCGCTGTTATGAAGCACGCTAGCAAATAAGTGACATAGGGCCTAATATAAAAAAGGACTAGTATGGAAAATGGATGGAGACTCATATAGAAAGTACATGTGCGCTAATAGTAAAGATCATTTGATATCTACGCCATATTTTTGCACCAGTGTCGACTTAACTGAGTGACAGGCTACGATGTAGCGAATGAAGCAAGTGATCGTTACTGTACATGTTACATCGAACACAAAATGCGCAGTCCAACATCCTGCGTCACATAACGTGGTCATCAAAGAGGCATAACGACAATAGCAAACCAAGCCAAAATGACTTATCAAAATGTGACCAAAGTAAAAATGCATGTCTGCCTACCAGCAATAGCAGTGGAACAGCTCCAATTCGGTTTGCCAGCTCTATATGGTCTGAAACGGAGTCGGTTATGGCCAATATGTCGTGGCGGTGGAATCTGAATTTTTTGAAGAGCTCAACGTCATCCAACTTTTCGAAGGGATGTGTCCGATCACGCATAATGCGATCTCTTCACAAATTACGCCTCGCCACGTACCACCGATATATAAACAAGTCCATCGTAACACCACCCGTAAACCTGCTATGAAACGGGTTTAGTGTAAACGTGTGGTGTTTGCGTAACACCGCTTCCGGCATACACAATTTTCGCCGCTAAACTGGAAATCCCGCCGCTAAACGGGAAATCCTGCGCTAAACGCGTTTTGGGTCCGTAACACCGACTCCTGCATACAGCCCCTGGAGACCCCCCCGCTTTACAGCAGTAGCAATACCATTGACCTTGACCCCGAAAAGGGATTGATTGATTGGTGGTTGCTTTACGCTGTGTCGGCAGCATAGGCCATATTCACGGTGAGAACTGTTTGTTCTTTTTAATATTCAAACCATCGCTTTTACATATACTTGAAGTGATATTTACTGCATATCACTTCACTCAGTTATATGCACTAAATATCACTGTACTATCATAATTGAATTGTAACTCTCATAGACAAGCATTTTACTAAATGTAATATTCTATAGTATTTGTTTTTTTCTACAATTTGTTTTTCACTTTTCAGATCAGAGTGGGTATCAGACACGGTTCAACATCACAGTTCAGAGCCTCTTTCGTAGCCCGATCAGCTCTTTCGTTTCCCTGGATGCCGGCATGGCCAGGCACCCAACACAAGTGGATCTCATATCCATCTGTTGCCAGCTGGTTCATTTAGTAAATCAGACATGTAAAAGCATACAATCAATTTTGTATACATCACTATTTTCAAATGAAACTACTGATGTTGAAAATATGAATAAATCCTAAATTGTTGGACCACACTCAGTTTTGAAGAAACTTGAGCTAGTTAATTAGGGCTTTAAATTTGTTAGATTAGCTTTAACAAAACCTTTTCCTGTTGTTGTGAAAGTAAGGTGTACCAGCGACCGACACCTCAGTTCAAATGGTCTTTGTGGCAGTATATACCAACGTATATACCACATATATTGATTGATTGATTGGTGGTTGCTTTACGGCGTGTCGGCAGCATAGGCCATATTCACAGCGAGAAATGTTTGTTTTTGTTCAATCCATCGCTTTTACATGTAAAAGCATACAATCAATTTTGTGTCAATGGACACTCATGAATTTGATCAACTCACAATCATATAGTTTCTGGTCTGCTAAATAAAATTCCAAATGATAGTATTATTCACTGATGAAATTTATTTAAAAACCTGTATGAGGTGGTACAAACCAGCTGCCCTCAAAAAGGCTAAAATGTTTTCTTGTTTTACTTTAGTAAAAAGGTCATGCATGCTATTTGCAGTGTAAAATTGTTGGCGCAGGGCCATGAAATCCACACAGTTTAATAAAGTGTGTTTTAATGTCAGTGGGGACATTCAGGGGGTGGGTCCCCTTAAAAGCAAAAAAAATGTGTGTTAGCCACGAGTGGCCAATATGGCATCTTGTTAAAACAACCTGGTCGTGTCGCCCTTCTCTGCAGCAGTCCGTTCACGGAGGGGGTAATTCAATGGAGTTTGTTGTTTGGGTGTTCATCCCTTTCGATCTGCCATAGGTTCCAGATGTATTTTTGAATGGTAGGTTTCAGATCAGAGTGGGGAATATGATAGTGTTCCAAAGGAGCAGTCAGGTCTCGAGTGGCCGCTTGATCTGCTCTCTCATTTCCTGGGATACCCACATGACTGGGCACCCAACATAGGTGAATGTCAAATTGTGTTAGTGAAAGAGAGTTTAATTTAATGAGTACTTTGAGTAGTATTGGATGGTCCAGTTTCCTATTGTTTAAATGCTGAAGGCAGGAAAAAGAGTAAGTGAAAATGATGAATTTATGACTGGCTGAGGTTTCGATTCACTCTAACACGAGTAGAAGTGCTCGTGTCTCAGCAGTAAAGATGGAAGTCTGATCTGGAATACGCATACCTAATTCACGTCCGTGGACGATTGCTGCGCAGAGACTCTGTTGTCTGTCTTTGACCCATCAGTGTAAACGGCCCGGTGGGAACTAAAAGCACTTCACACATCGATAAAGCTTTCATGATATGAAAGTGGGTGTGTGACAGTGCTGTCTGCTCCCCACTGTGTGTGGGCTAGAACTTTTAAAATGTCTAGTGCCTTAAGGCATCTGGACTTTAAATACTTAATATGAGGGATAAAAGAAAATTTGTTGTTAAAGATGACTCCTGAGAACTTGGTCTCTTTGACAACTTTGATGGGATCATTTCCAATTGTTAAATTAGGTTCATGGTGCAGAGTCTGTAAAAGACAAAAGTGCATGCAAACGGTTTTTGATTTGGAGAATCTAAAACCATTTTCCTATTGCGCATGAGGAAAGGCTATTTATATTTAATTGGAGCTGCTGTTCTATAGCGTTAATATTTTTACCTTTATAACATATTAAAAAGTCATCTACATAGAGACTGCAGGATACAGTACTCTTTATGGATTTTACTATATTGTTAATTTTAATGCCAAACAGGCTAACAGATAAAATGCCAACCTGAGGTACTCCCATCTCTTGATCAAACAGATCAGAGAGGGTAGCACTGACCCAAACTCTAAAGTTTCGGTTTGATACAAATTTAGAAATGAAAATGGGAAAGCGCCATCTAAACTCCATATTGAACAAATCCTTCAGGATGCCGTACTTCAATGTCGTGTCATATGCCCTTTCAAGGTCGGAAAATACGGACACAACATGCTCTTTGTTTTTGAAGGCATTTCACACGAACGACACCGGTTCAGAAAGCGTTTGTTATATGTTTAAAAGTATGCATTATGTCGTAGGGAAGCTACGCAGCCAGACAATAACCCAAAGGACATGAGTGAATGGGTGCATACGGACATTGGCTGACCTTTGGTCAAAAGATAATTATTTATGGTGTTATTTCATCATTACTCTATTGTTGTACTTTAAAGTTCAAGATTTTGTTCAACATAATTTATGGTAAGATTGATCAGTGGTTTCTTTACACCGTGTCGGCAGAATAGATCATTCACGGCAAGAATTATGTTTCTTTTTGTATTCAACCATCCAATGTGTCAATACACTGATGAAGTTTAAAAGATCACAATCATATCATTTTTGCCAAGGTCTTCTAATTATTAATTGATCAAATTGGTTTAATAAACTTGGTCCGGCCGAATCTGTGGTGGCTTGCTTTAATTTCTCAATTTAATTTGTTAAAGTGCCTGTCACACCTTATCGGATTGAGCAACGGACATAACCGGACATTACCGTATTGAGCAATGGACATAACCGGACAAAGAATTTTCTAGTCCGGTGGTGTTAGGTATCAAAATGTATCAAATTGTGTCGAATATGTTGCGCTATCGGGTCAAAGGCCGCCGGACGAAACGAATGCTAAACGGACATGCAACGTACATTAACGAATAGTCACTGGACAACACTGTATAACAACGTATGTACAAACGCTGTACCGGACAAGCAACGGTGAACCGACGGGCGAAAACCGAACATCAACCGGTCACATCGAGGTGCCGAAAACATAAAAAACCAGCGGACCGAATTCCCGCAACACGTCTTCTGCTGTCGAAAACTACACTCTCTCCGCCGTATTCATCGTCGTAGTTAGTTCAAGCAAGCATGGTTCGGAACAAGCAGACGTCCAAGGACAGGAACAAGGGCTAGAAGAAGCCATCCCCGTCACCAAGCTCTTCCGTGTGGAGCAAGGAAGAGCTTGCCGCTGCTCTTCCACCTCCTCCGCCACTGGCCCCGGTTGATAATGCCCCGACACGATCTGGCCGCATCAGCAGCGGCAGTGGCAGTGACTGCGCCACAGCCCGAGGATGCGACCCCGGGCGAAGAAGACCTGCCAGCTACGTGACAAAGAACAGGAGGGGGATGTTCTGGAGTGGGTCGCTGAGAATGAGCTGATCTGGAACTCCAAGGCCAGTGACTTCAAAATGAAACCCAAGAAATATCGTCTCTGGGCTGAGAAGGCCGAGGAGCAGGCTATGACGGTAAATATATATATATTTGTATAATATTTTGGGTTTGTTTCATAATAATATTAATGTGTATTAGTATTAATATTTTTTTAATATTAATATTATTTTTACTCACTGTACTGTTGGTGTCATTGATTGTTAATTACGAGTGGTTTGTTTTAATATCAATATTATTTTTAATGTTAATATTATTTTTACTCATTGTACCATTGGTGTCATTGATTGTTAATTACGACTGGTTAGGTGCATAGTTTCCCTTCACACGTTTGTAGGCCTACTGTGTTGTGAATTGCATACTTATCATGTTGTTGGAGATTGTTGCATTTTGAGATGGAGTGTTAGTAGAATGGTTTGTATATTCTGTCGATAGAGGATGGTTAGCTTGTAGGGTAGGTTAATACCTTGGGTGTGTTTTTGACTACATGAAGTAGTGTGAGTAAGTACCATGTACCATGTGTTAGCTATCGCCTACAGCTGTACTGCTACATGTCCAGTGTATGTCTATTTAGTGATGGCTCACTACAATACATCAGTTCTATAGCATATTCCTACAATATTTTTAATATTGATCTTTTATTAATAATATTTATTTGCATTTGATATCTGTATTCTGTGCCTGATTTACGTGAGAACTTATTTATGTTTGACTTTGTTGTATTTTTCAGTGGCAGACTTGAAGACCTCCGTAACTGCAACACCAAACTGGTGCGTCAGTGCTCGGTGGATGCGGTCCAGGTCTTCACCGACAGGGAGAACAACATTTTCGGAGTCGCCTCAATACCACTAGTCATATTTCATTTTACTGCCCTGTTTTAGAGTATATCAGCAAGTCATATTATTGGGTTATTTTACAGTATATCTACAATATGACATATTACTGCCATGCTATACTCTATCTCTATTACTACATTTTTTTGCGTTATTTAAAATGTTATATTACGTACTACTGGCATGTTTAATACTAAATCTATACATTTTGTTGCACCTGTAATGTTACATATTAAAATCACATTTAAAACACTCTGTAAAACTATATTTTATTGTATTTTTTAACTGAATAACCGACCCTTTGGTTTAATGGAGTTACGCTGTATTTTTCGTATCTCCTTTTTTTCCCATGTCCCCTTGTTCCCGATGTCCACTTTTTCCACATGTCTACTTTTTCCACAGTGATGCGTGAGAGCACCTCCACTACCCCAGCAGCAACCAAGCCGTCGAAGTGCCACAGGAGGGAGGATGATGATGCGGTGGCTATGGAGGTGATTCAGGAAAAGTTTGTGGCTGCTACTGCAGAGCTGTCTGCAATCAAGGATGCCCTCACGACGAAAGAGCGCACGACTGAACCCACACCGTTCATGGCCTGGGTGAGGTCAGCGTGCCTTGGAGCTACCAACAAGCAGTGGTCGGAGTTCCGAGCCACTTTCATGGCCATGTCGACCCGCTGGATAGCCAGCCATGGACCAGCAGCAGCAGCTTGTGCAGCAGCAGCAGCTCCCGCAGCAGCAGCTTTGACCCGCTGAATGGCCATGGACCAGAAGCAGCAGCTCGTGCAGCTACAGCAGCAGCAGCTCCTGCAGCAGCAGCTCCTGTAGCAGCAGCAGATCCTGCAGCAACAATATGTCCCGCACCTGCAGTCACACCTCCACCTGCAGCCACAGCCACAACAGCAGCTCCAGCCACAGCAACAACAACAGCACCAGCAACAACAGCGGGCAACAACCTCCTCATGCGGCGGCTTCACTGCTGCACCCACACCCTCAGCAGCAGCCTACTACAACTCGCTGTGGTCGCCGTCCCAGTTTGTGGGTGGCTTTGGGCAGCAGGCACCAGTCCAGCAGTTTCCGCAGTAGTAGCAGCAGCCGTACCTTCACCAGCCCAGCGTGGCTGGTTCGAAAGCTGGTGGGGGACACGTCGCTGGATGACAGCCAGGGGAGCCCCATAGACGAGCTATTGTAAATTTGTAAATATTGTAGTACATTTATTTATGTGGTTCATTTAAATCATTTGTCTGGGGAGGGTAATAAAGGGGAGGGTATGGTAAAAAGGGTAGTTAATACATTTTAAGTTAGTGTAGTGGTCTGCACTGACCTTTCAGGCCAGTAACCACATAGACAGCTAGGTGGTGTAATGGTTAGCACACTGGCCCGGAATGCAAAGAGATGTGGGTTCGAGTCCCGCTCTAGGCACAGTAATTCCCATTTTC
The DNA here is from genome assembly GCA_030323885.1 of Branchipolynoe longqiensis. NCBI lineage: Eukaryota > Metazoa > Annelida > Polychaeta > Phyllodocida > Polynoidae > Branchipolynoe > Branchipolynoe longqiensis. Next base: position 24,582,519 of record CM059197.1, read on the forward strand.
ATCACCCCCACGACACTGGTGCCGTGACCAGGATCCTGTACAAGCTTTGCGCTGTATGGTTGTTGAACCTACCCTGTGTATGTATGTGTAAGTGCATTGCTGTATGTATGTAATTGTAAGCATTACAAGACTTGCAATTCCAGGGGGACGAGTGTAGTGGTCTGCACTGACCTCTCAGGCAAGTAACCACATAGACAGGTAGGCGTGGGGAGTGTGTTGATATCAGGGAGCCTAGGTGGTGTAATGGTTAGCACACTGGCCCGGAATGCAAAGAGATGTGGGTTCGAGTCCCGCTCTAGGCACAGTAATTCCCATTTTCATCACCCCCACGACATTATCATAAATAAGGGTATAATGTTGTAAATATAGTAGTTAATTTATATTTCGGGTTCATTTCCAATAGGTCAGGTGTTCGGGGAGGGGAATAGTGTAAATAATGTATTGTAAATAAGTTAGTTAAGTTAGTTTAAGTTATTGTAAAAAAGGGTATAATGTTGTAAGTTAAGTTAGTTTAAGTTATTGTAAAAAAGGGTATAATGTTGTCGGTAATTTATTTATCGGGTTCATTTACTACAAGATTGATTGATTGGTGGTTTCTTTATGCCATGTCAGCAGCATAGGCCATATTCTCAGTGAGAAATGTTTGTTTTTGTTCAAACCATTGCTTTTACATGTAAAACCATACAATCAATTTTGTGTCAATGGACACTCATGAATTTTGTAAACTACAAGTCATGTGTCTGGGCAGGGTAATTAAGGGGAGGGGAATAGTGAAAATAATGTATTGTAAATAAGAGAGTTAATTTATTTCAAGTTATTGTAAATATGTTGTGAATATCGTAGTTATGGTTATGTTATGTTGCAATAAAAATGTTATAACTTTAAAATTTCCAAACTTTTGTTCTCTGTTATACATTTGTAATTGTTGTGGCTATCAATATATACAAACAGGTTGTATTGTTTGTTATTTTATGTCCTAGCAACATCTAAGATCATATCAGTATGGTACAAACACAGTAGTGTGAGTGATATAACAAACAACAATATTGAGTTCAAAACAGTCAGAATGTAGAACATACATACGCATTTATTGGTTATTTAAGTCATGTTACAATTATTTGAAATATCACTCATTATCAGAGTGCTTTTGCACACCATACAATATACACAATGTCACACCAGCGATTATTACACATTATCAGTTAGTTTGTTGTTGTATGTCCTAACAACATCTATGGTCCTATCAGGACGGTACAAACACAGTAGTTGCAACAACAGTACTGAGTTAAAATCAGTCAGAACGTATAACATACATAGGCATTTATAGGTTATTTAAATCATATTACAAATATTTGAAATATCACTCATTATCAGAATGCTTTTCTCCACCATCAACTATACACAATGTCACACCAGCTATTATTACACATTATCAGTTAGTTTGTTCTTTTACATCCTAGCAACATCTATGGTCATATCAGGACGGTAAAAACACAGTAGTTAAAACAGTACTGAATTAAAAACAGTCAGAACGTAGAAAATACATACATAGGCATTTATAGGTTATTAAATCATATTACAAATATTTGAAATATCACTCATTATCAGAGTGCTTTTCTCCACCATCAAATATACACAATGTTACACCAGTCATTATGATATAACTTTAAATCATCCGCTCCTGCCATGGAACAGAACCGGCAGGGTAGTTTGCCCAATGCTTCAGAGTGTTCCTGACCTTCTTGCCCTCACGATTGTCTGTCTCTGTTATGGCCTTGAACAAACTCGCAGTCTCGCAGGTTGCGGCCCAGTCTCCATGCACCAGGAATGATATCGCGGTTATCATCTTCCTGGTTGACCAAGTTGTTCTGCATGTGGGGATCCCTCATGCGCATCAAATTGTGCACCGCGACACATGAAGTTGTTATTAAGCGATTTGTTGCCGGGCTGTGCTGCATTGTACTCAGCAGAACTTGAAACTGATTGGCCAGAATGCCAAAAGCATCTTCTACCACACGGCGAGCCCTCCACAGATGATAATTGAAAATATGGTTGTTGTATTTTCTCTACCTTTACATTCAGGATAAATTTAAGGACTTTGCAACACCTCTGTCAATGCTAACTATAATTATGCCGTTCAACGCCGACATCCAATGCTGTCCGGTACGTGGCCGGTTGATTGTCAGTCCCTCCGGTTCTCGTCCGGTTCTCATCAGGTACATGTACGGTACTTGTACGGTACTTGTCTGGTTGCCCGGCGGCAGTTGACACAATTACGCCCCATTTCGATACATTTTGATACATTTTGTCACCGGAGAGCACCGGACTAGACAATTCTTTGTCTCGTGGTCTCCGCTACTCAGTCCGGTAAGGTGTGACATGTTAACAAGATACCTATAAATTTGCCAACGGTGAGGCTGAATTGCATGAAGCTTGTTCATGACAGCTTCATCCCATTGTAATTGCCACTTTTTTCTATCAGTACACTGATCTTGCGGATCAGAGGATTTTTCCAATCCTTGCTCTGAATAGCTTGTAGGCATGATTTTGAATCTGAAAATATCACAAATTTTCTACGAGAAGAGGTTTTTACATGGTCCATTCTCAGGAGGTCTAGAGCTTTTTGACAGATTTATCAATGTCAGGTCTGACACAACCCACAATGCTATTAATTTTGATTATGAACAGTGTAACCGATAAGATGATCCCTTGGGGTACACCCATTTCTTGGTCAAAGGCTTCTGAGAGAGTATTTCCGACACATACTTGGAAACACCAATTTAAAAGTAATTGTTCTATAAAAAGAGGTAGTCTGCCTCTCATCCTGGATGTCTTTGATAATGCCATATGTCCATGTGGTGTTGTATGCCTTCTCCACTTGGTCCCGCCGAACTCCTGTGTGGGTATGTGGTATGACATTTGTACATATCACATTTATTACATATCACACAGTACATTTGTACATATCACATTTTTGCATATCACACTGTACAATACAGAAATATCCCAGTGCACACACTTCATATATTCATATCATATTCTCTTGCCATTCCACTGATCCCGCTGGTGAGTTGACTCAGTCTTTGAGGACATTCCTTTGTTCCTTTCCTGCCCTGGTTTGATTGATTGATTGGTGGTTTCTTTACGCCATGTCGGGAGCATGGGCCATATTCACATTGAGAATTGTTTGGTTTTTATTCAACCATCGCTTTTACAGAATGCAAAAGCACAGAATCAAGTTTGTGCCAGTACACTGTGGATTTGAACAGCTGACAGTTACATAATTTGTGGCCAAAGGAAATAGAATTTAGATAAAAGTTAAAGGTGAAATGTGTTTGAGTGTAAGTGGGGACTGACACCCAATACATTATGGGGAAAAGCATATGTAAGGCACAAGTGGCCAATAGACTACATCACCATTTCAGGGGCACGGTGCATTGTGGGATACGTCAAAGCAAAACAAACCCGTGATAAGCACATGACACATCCTAATACACTGGGTGCGCCCCAGCAATGTCAATGACAACGAATGAGATGTCCCTGCTCATTCAAACCAATGTTCAAAATCATAATCCCGTTACACATTGAATAAGATTTGATTGATTGATGGTTTCTCTACACGGTGCCTGCAGTATAGGATTTTCTTAGGTTATTGTGATAGCCTCCCCAGAAGATCTCGGACACAATAAGTTTGCTCATGGTTTCGGCTGACACAATGGGGACAAGGGACGCAGCCGGAAGTGGAGTACGCTGCGTCTGCACTGCCGGGGCTGATGACGTCATAACTGGGTCACCATAGTTGTACTGCGAAAGGACTCTCGTCTCCAACTGACTGAGCCTCTGTTGACGGGACCGCGATATATGCCGATCAAGCTGAGGAAACCTGTGCAGATGATGAAAATAAGGCATTTGTGAGTATTAATTTCCGACTTTTCCCTGACAAATATAGGGTATGCACTGATGTCACGCTAAACGGAAGTGTGGCCATTGTGGCGATACAACCACAATAACAAACCCAACAAACTCAATGCATTGTCAATGGCAGTGAGCAATCTTCATCCAGAAAATGTGAAATATCTCTAAAATTATACCACCTAGAACTAAGCCACTTGGAAAACATAGAAAACATATTCAACGAAAAGATTATATTAAATTTATAAGGTTAGGGTTCTGCATTTCTATTAATTTTGAATAAAATAGACGTTTTGCATTGCACGTACCGGCAAACTCAATGCATTGTCAATGGCCGCAAGCAATCAACATACAGAAAAAGTGAAATATCTCTAAAACAAACATATTCAACGAACAGATTATATTAAATTAATAAGGTTTGGTTCTGTATTTCTATTAATTTAAAATAAAATAGACGTGTTGCACTGCGCGTAGCGGCAAACTCAATGCATTGTCAATAGCCGTGAGCAATCTTCATACAGAAGAAGTGAAATATCTCTAAAGCCACACCACCTAGAAGCAAACCGATTGGAACACATATAGAAAACATATTCAACGAACAGATTGTATTAAATTTATATGGTTTGGGTTCTGTATTTCTATTAATTTTGAATAAAATAGACGTTTTGCACTGCGCGTACCGGCAAACTCAGTGCATTGTCAATGGTGATATCGCCACAATGGCCGCCCCCGGTTGGTGACGTCACGGGTATACCATACCCTCTATAAGACGAGAAAATCTTTTTATTATTATATTAAACGGCCTCCAACCACCCTTTGCTCCCATTTATTTTGTTATTTTAGGCCCGAACTTTCAAAACACCCTACTTTAAACTGTTATAAGCCTTTCTTGGCAACTCGTGTATCCAAAGTTATTATTTTGGGTCACAGCAAGGCCCCATACGTTGTTAATTTTGATGACAACCAAATATATCCTAAAATAATTGCATAAATATGTGGTATGACAACCTTTTGTCTGTTTAATGTTTAACGACCCCCCAGCACAAAGAGTGGACAGCGGTTATTGGGGGTCATACAGTGGTTAGACATCTGATTTCAACAAATTAACATATTTCAAACAAGTAAAAAAGAGAACAGAAATGTAAGCCAAAGACCATACAACTGTGGTAAAATCACATTGTCAATGGACGTATTCGACTGGGACCTTTCCATCTGCAAAATTTAGGCTCAGCCCACCTGCGCAGTGAGCTTAGTTTTCGAATGTAAAGAGGACCAGTCAAATGGCTTCAGTGGTTTCAGCCAATCAGAGCTGTTCTCTTCCATTGCAAATGGCTGCCCTGTATGGAGGTGGCCATTTGTAATCGAAAAGAACCAATCAGAGCTGTTCATTTCCATTGCAAATAGCTGCCCCTATAGAGGGCAGCCATTTGCAATCGAAAAGAACAGCTGTGATTGGCTGAAGCTACTGAATCTTTCAACCTTTCCATATCAGCCATCATGAAATACACCATGTGACCTTATGGTTGGAGCCATGAGACACATTCGATTCTTATGCATAGAAACCCACTTTCGGTTCCAGTCGAATAGGAATTTGTGAAGAAATATTTGTATATGCGTATAGAAAGTCCCAGTCGAATATGTCCAATGTGAATAATATATGGGTCGTTCATGGTAAATGGGGCCAAAGTGTGACATGAGGGTCAAAAATGGAACTTCAACTTCAATTTTCTTTCATAAAGCTTTGTAGAAAAATTATATTACTAGCCATGGTATTAGAAAATAGCCTTACAGAAAATAGCCTTACACATGCAACAATAGCAAATGTTTTTTTTTACAGAAGCTCTGGTATTCCCAGGACTAGCCATGGTATTTAGAAAATAGCCTTCCACATGCAACAATATCAACTGTTTTCTTTACTGAAGCTCTGGCATTCCCAGGATAACATATTTCCTAATTTAACAAGCATGGGACACGACATGTGTCCAGAACCAGTTTAATCACCCTGGAATATTAGATTAAACAAATATATATATATGCATGCAAAATCATTATTTATTTTCAGTAAGTCTTCTTTTATTATTTCATTGACTAACAGGTAATATTCTATGAAAAAATAAAGGTCTAGTAGGCTGTAGAAAAGTCAAAATTCTCCACATCACAAATTCATGCCTTTAAGGTTTGGAATAAAAATGTTGGCTTTTTTTTGTACGTATACACCTCCTCTTTTTTCTCTATGTATACACCTCCTCTAAGTCTTTCCATAATTATTTTTTACCATTACATACTGAGAATTACATTGGCCTATTTACCATGAAACGACCTGATTACTAAAATAATTGCATAAATATGTGGTATATTTGTTATGAGCAGAGTGGACTCTGGTATATTTTCTCTTCTTCAATATACACAGATTTTGTAGGTGTCAATTCTTCACACATAGATGTGAAATTTCATTTTTCCCTGACACAGATTGGACATAATACATACCACGCTGAAACTTTTCATTGAAGCCAGCGTACACAATGGGGTTGAGGACTGAATTGAAGTAGGCCATGAAGGTGGCTGCATACTGAAAGTCTGCATACCAGGAGGGCAGCTGCAGAAAAAATTCGTTTTTAAACATATAGTGAGTGGCTATATCTGACAACAAAATTACTTTTCAGACAGGTAAAATAGAAATGTACGCCAAAAGAGCATACAACTGGGGTACAAATCAGATGTGGTATATGATAAATAAAATCCAACAGTAAACAACTTTTCAAGTTAAAAATAGGTGATGATTTAAAAAAAAAAATTGGTTTCAACGCAAATAAAACTATGCATCAAGAACCTATGACCAATATGGAGCAAGAGAGGATAAGCTCGTCCAGTCTCAACCGTCTGTAGGAGTGCCAAATGTCCCATTACTGACTTGACAGAACAAAGTTTGTTCATTTGTCCCAGAACGAAGTTTGTTCACTCCCGCATCGTTCCATTCATCCTCCTCGCACACAGCCCCCCCCCCCCACACACACACACACCCGCCCCGCACCCTCAGTACTAGGCCCTGTCACATTACAACGTTTCTTCCGGCGTGCCGCCAACGCGCAAAATCGAATCAATGCGTCGAGAAACATCAAACTTTTCGGCGTTTCGGGGGGTAGTTGGATGGGCCGCAGCGTGTTGGTAGCGCGGTAATAGCGGGTTAGTAGCGCGCCGTCAACGGGTATTAACGTTGCGGGCGGAAAAGGCGTAAACATTTGGTAATTAACCTACTTCACAGTCGGCTGAGTCGGCGCGTGGCGATGGGCCACCAACGGGCTGTCCGCGCGCTCGTGGCGTGTTGCTGGCGCGCTGGGAGCGGGCTGCGGGCGGTCTGCCGGCGCATGCGTATTGCATCAGGTGGGGGTTGGTGGGTGGGTTTTCCATATAAATAAGGTTGAAGTCTTTGTCTACAAATCAGTCTTCACCAGCCACCATCCAGTCCACATCTCTGTTTCACTCAGTCTACACACTCAAGCTACAGCATGCCAGGCAAAAGGAGCGGACAGGTTGCACATGGCAAAGGGAAGGGGAAGGGCATCAAGAGGATGCTGGAGGAGAGATGTCGGTCACCATCACCTTCACCGTCCCCATCTCCACCACCAACTCGTGAGTCTATTGCATGTGCAGCGTCGCCCACGGTGTCACCATGTAGGGAGACTGGGCACCGTCGACAGACCAGGGAGGTTCACGCCACGTCTCCTGACCAGCAGTCGCCCCCCCGCCTCATTGGCGTCGACGTCATCACACCAGGGTCGACCGAAAAGTGTGCGCAAGTGCGACTGCACACTAACGGAGGAAGAGGAGGAGGTCATGCTTGACTTCCTCCAAGACAATCCGGTGTTGTGTGCAATGTCCGCTTGATGGGGTATCGGCGCACTGACCAGAAGTCAAAACTTTGGGACTATCAGGCACTTTCTATGGGGAAGAGTGTACCCCATCTGCAGGGCTGGTTCAAGTCGCTGCGAGATGCCAACACCAGACTGCACAAAAGGAAAAGTGGTGATGGTGCACCGGTCCTGAGCGAGAGGGACGACTGGGTCTTGGCGAAATTTGCGTTCCTCAGTGCTGTGGTCAAGCACCGGCCTCCTGGCTACCCTGGAGGACAGGATGGCCCGCTCTGGGCAACTGCTGGACAAACTCAAGCCCACGCCAGCTCCCCAGATGACGGTTGAGGCGGCATTTGGCAACTTTGTGCACGACACACTCACCACCTTGACCAAGCCCCAGGCAACTAAGGCCCGTATGGGCATATGCCGTGTGCTGACTGAGGCGCTAGACGACGATGGAGAGAATCCAGTGGTTTCATCCGACGTGCCCCCCTCCTGGCAATCCGCATCGTCCCTGCACTCCTCACCCAGTGAGCAGTACCAACCGCCGCCTCACCAGTGGAGACATCAAGCCCCCCCCAGCATCACCATGGGCGTCGCAAACCGGGGAGTACGTCAACCAATACATGATGCAGCCGTTGCTGCATCCCGCCCCGGTGACCCAACATCAGCCGATGGCACCACCGCAGGGCAACCCACCGCCCCACATACTCCCACATCCCATGCAGCCACAGCTGTATGGACCGCAGGCCATGGCTCCGCCTCCACGGGTGGGGGTACAGGCAGCAACAGCTCTGCATCCATCAGCAACAGCCACATGAGCTAGAGCACCCACACCACCGCCAGCTCATCCCACCACACCCCGCCAACCAAGCCCCAGCACTAGCGTCGCCGCCTGGGTTGACGCCCAACAAGACCTCACCCCGGGAACCAGTGCCGGCCCGGAAAATGCATTGAATTTGTCTGGGCTGTCAGCACTCTCGACGGGGTCTAATGTGGAAATAGAAGCACCGTATGTCTTTGACAATGCACGTCCCATCCCCATGGACACCCCCCCCCCCACCCCCCAAGCAAGGGTAGTAGTATAGTGGGGTTCTTTTCAGCGTAAAATTATGTAATCCTGGCTCTGAGAGAGTCCATTGCACTTGATGACCCCTTCTGAGGGAGTCCATTGACCTTAGATGACCCTTCTTTAAGGGTGGGGGGGTAGGTTTGACCTTAGATGACCCTTATTTTGTTGTTGGGTGGGTAGGTTTGTCCTTAGACGACTGGTTTGTCCTTAGATGACCTATGATTGTGTGTGTGTGTGTGTGTGCGTGTGTTCCTGTTCAAGGTGCCAAGTGGGGACATGCGCATGAAAACACACCCATCAACTGGGGACTTGTTTTCAAGTGGGGACCTAAATCATGGTCCCCACTTGGTTTTCCTTTGAAAACAATAGAAATCAGCATTTTTATTCTTCCTATATGAAAAAAAAGTGTTTTGAAATCAGTCCTTATTTGGCAGGTTTCATGAGTAAACTGTGTTTTAGAAACACAACTTCCACTTGGTTTTGAATCTTCTGTGAAACACACCTTTTCTCCAAGCAGAGATTCAAGTCTTAAGCATGGGAGAGAATCTGCTTGGAGAGTATAGGATTTGCCATTGGCATCACACTACTCCTGCATCGTGGTTGGATTGAAGCAGTTTGTTCTACTATCAAGTGCATGGAAATAAAACAAAAGGTACAAATATATTCACTACTACGATCTAATTATGTCAAATAGAAGCCTGAATATTCAATTGGGGGTTCAAATCATGTTTATTTAACAGAATAACATCCTCAAAAAGTGAAATTTGGTCAAATTAAAGCCGAAATCGAAGCAACATCGAAGCCAAATCGGCGGCGGCGATATTATTGACGTCGAATGTAAATAAAACAAGATGCACAAATCTATTCAATGCTACGACCTAATTCTGTTATTTAGCAGCATGAATATTCACTTGGGGGTTCAAATCATGTTTATTTAACAGAATAACATCCTCAAAAAGTGAAATTTGGTCAAATTAAAGCCTAAATCGAAGTGAGATCAACGCCGCCACCAAATCGGCGGCGGCGATATTGACGTCGAATGTAAATAAAACAAGATGCACAAATGTATTCACTGCTCATATTTAATTCTGTTATTTAGAAGCATGAATATTCACAAAGGGGTTGAAATCATGTTTATTTAACAGAATAACATACTCAAAAAGTAAAATTTGGTCAAATTAAACCCAAAATCGATGCGCTATTAACACCGCCGCCGCCGTGCATGGGCTCTGCGCCAAAGTCTGGCAACCCATGTCACATTCCCATTCAAAATTAACCATGTTCGACATATAGGAGCGTGATAATATTTGGTATATAGTGAGAAAAGACATTAATAATTGCGTCTATATGTTTTTTATTTACGTCCAAAGTGAATTTGAACCGATTTGAACATGTGAAAAGTAAGCAAATGTTTGAAATTGTGTCACAAAGGAATGAATCAACAGAAATGCAAAATTCGAAAACATTGACATTCACAAATCTTTCCTTTATATATGGTGATCATGATTACCCAATGCCCCCAACCGTAAGGCATTGAGAAGCGATTTTGATAGAGATGTCTAGAACCGTTTGCGCTTTCCCGATCACAGCGATCGGGGACAACACGGCGGCGACGCAGCGCATGGATGTCAACATACCTATATGATATTGCCGAAGCGAATGTAAACAAAACAAGATGCACAAATCTATTCACTGCTACGTTCTAATTTCACTTTTTGAGTATGTTATTCTGTTAAATAAACATGATTTCAACCCCCAAGTGAATATTCATGTTTCTAAATAACAGAATTAGATAGGAGCAGTGAATAGATTTGGGCCTTTGGTTTTGTTTACACTGACTGTCACTGCCATTCTCAATGTCGGCGTGGTGTCACAACCCCGGTGTCACAGTGATTTGTGCTGCAGCAATGCTATATCTATGCGGAACATTTATTTTTGCAAAATAAATTTAAAAGCTTTCATTGGATCGATTAAAAATATCTTAATGCGGGATTGAAGAGGAAGATCTGAAGTATTTGATTTAACCCAAGAGCAATTTTCTCTGAAAGTATTAAAAACAGAGACAATAGTGAAATTTGGGATATTCTGAGTTACCAGATCATGGCCTCAAAAACTATTTTCACAAAATAAATTCAAGAACTTCCAATTGGGTGATAAAAAAAAGAAGCTGAATGTGAAATTGTAGAGAAAGATCTGAACTATTTAATAGAGACAAGATAAATTTACGTTCAAAGCACCAACAAACACAATTACTGTGATAGGGTAGTTTTAATGTTGTCTCTATGACAGTGGCATTTGTTTCACCCTTTGAGCGTTCTGAGCGGATGTCCACCATCGAGAATAGGCTTAGACAGGGCTGTCACACTACGACGTATGTGATAGTAAACCCATGGGCTGGTTTAATTTTGTTATCCCAAACACTTTTTGTCCTCACTTGATGTGTCTATTGAAAGTTTCCCCAGTAGGGCCTAGGTTGTTTACAAAGAACTCCCTTGCCAGTTTTAATTTGAACTTCATGGTTTTACCAAGCTAGTCCCTACTTCTTAGATTTGTGTCCCAGTTTGCATTGGATTATTTACAGCTTCTTGAATATCCCATTGATTGTGTCCTTTGCCCATCTGAGTGTAGTACCAAGAAAAGCTTGGTTATAATGAGCACCTCGGTTAGAAGGTGCACCCCCCTGTTTTGAGTTCAAAATTGACCAATTCTCTCATCCAAAACTCCAAAACTAAACCCCACTTATAATGCACACCCAGTTTTGGGGGTTTGGTTGTCATGCATTATTGTGCATTTTGATGCAACTTTATGCATTTATATGCAATGTTTGAGCAGTTTGGCCTTATTTTGCATTATTTCAATGATTTTCCCAAATGATATATTATTTCTATATCTTTCTCTCATTAATTTCACATGTTCTTGCATTCAATTTTTTTCTGAAACCCCTAAAACCAAAGCCCACTTATTACAGGCATTCCCATATTTAGCCTGTTTCAGGCACCCCCCAAAAATGATGTTGCAGTTTTACACTTATCAATGTTAAATTGAACTAGACTTCTGTCAAAAAGTCCCTACTTCATTTATTTGTCTCATGAGTCCCGGTCACACATAGGCGTTAAGTCGCCTCAACTAGTTTGCTTCATCTAAGTCGACTCACATTGGCTGCTACGCTGAGGCGACTTAGGGCTGAGTCGACTCATCTAGTTTGCCTCAAGTAAACTGCCTAGCGAGGTAGTTTAAATGAAGCGAACTAGCTTGAGTCGGCCTAAGTGGCATGTGTGAATGCAACTAGATTAGTTGAGGCAGCTTAAGCACATGGATGGAGACTGCTTCCTAACAGGTAGTTGCTTTCATAGTGGTTAGAACACACGTTTGCACCGTCCTACATGTTTGTACCATCCCATTTCTTCATATATCATATGGAGACTGCTTCCTAACAGGTAGTTGCTTTCATAGTGGTTAGAACACATGTTTGGACCGTCCTACATGTTTGCACCATCCCATTTTTTCATATATGTGTGGATACCCATCCTGATATGACCTTAGATGTTGCTAGGACGTAAAACAACAACAACAAAACATCGATCTGAGCCAGTTTAACGCGCATGTCTGAACGTGACACACTTTGAAAACTCTGTATGTGTGAATGCGTCGCTAGTTCGACTCATCTAGTTCGCCTCATCTAAGTCGGCCTAACGCTATACGTGTGAACAGGGCTATGGTTTACAATAGCTTTTTCATTGCTTCTGGAATAACCACTTAAGTGTGTCCAATATGTAGTTGTCGATTGTGTGAGCCCTCCTTATAAACTTAACCACTGCCACAATTCGTCCCAGGTCCTATGTACTCGTTGATCTATGGCACAATTGTATATTTTGCCTCTATCACAAGTCATAATTTGGCTGCATACCAGGTATGTTGATTGATTGATTGATTGGTGGTTGCTGTGTTATGCAGGTATAGCAATACCTCAGGGAGTTTGACGCCCCTGCCTTGCAGAGTTCTAAACCACTGCCTTGTGGTACAGGTCCTTGACAGAACCGAAGGCTAAGGGAGCAAACCCTAAACAGAAAACCATGTCACTGTGGCAGCATTAAGGGCGGTTGATGTATGGAACTCCCAACATCTCCCGACCAGCCACTGCAGGGACAAATAGTTTTGCGCCTGTCTTGACATGTTCTTGCCGGTGTGAAACCTCTATTTGCTCCCCGAGAGAGTGCCGCTGGTAACTTGCAAAAGCCAGCAGCACTTCAACACTTTTGCAGGCAGCTTTCATGAAATGAGAGCGCTGACCTATTCAATGTCGCACACTTCAGAGCGAAGACCAAGACTACTCAGATACTGGTGAGAGAGCTACTATTCGCAGATGACAGTGCACTGGTTGCCCACTCTGCTGAAGAGACCCAGAAAATAGTGGACGCTTTCTCCGATGCATCAAAGAAGTTTGGCCTGAAAATTAACATCAAGAAGACGGAGGTGCTGTACCAACCCAACTCTACAAGAACCCGAGAGGAGGAGATCATGGTTGACGGAAACAAGCTGAACTCTGTTCCGGAATTCACCTATCTCGGAAGCACTATATCAAGTGATGGACGCATTGATGCTGAGATACAGAGGAGGATGGCCAAGGCTAGCGCATCTTTCGGCCGACTACGCCAGAGACTCTGGAACAACCACCATGTGTCCATTCGGGTCAAAGGTAAGATCTACCGCGCAATCGTGCTATCCACCCTACTATACGGAGCCGAGGCCTGGACAGTGTACAGACAGCAGGTGAAAAAGCTGCATGCCTTCATGATGCGACATCTGCGTTCAATCATGAGGCTAACCTGGAAGGACAAAGTGACGAATAAGGAAATACTCGAACGGATGGGGCTGCCCTCTATGGAAGATCTTCTGATCAAAAAGAATCTCCGGTGGACTGGACACCTCATGAGGATGTCATCAGACAGGCTACCAAAGCAGATCCTCTATTCTCAACTGTCTTCTGGCTACAGAAAGAGAGGGCGCCCCCGTCTCCGGTTCAAAGATACCATCAAGAGAAACCTGAAGCTGAGAGACATTAAGACCGACTCATGGACGCAACTCTCACAGCAGAGAGCTAAATGGAGAGCGGCAGTCAAGTAATGAAAGCAGTCTTTGTCGCATCGCGACCGACAGCATGATGATGATGATGATGATGCTGTGTATAGTTGGTGGTCTTAATTCTAAATCCTAGTGTTTGACGGTCGTAATAACCAAGTCCCCAGTTGGTGCAATGATTGTCATAGTGTGCAGCCACATTTTGTTAGCAAAGTCCATTGGTCCTCACTTGAATGTGTGTTTCTGGTAAGGTCCTTAATTGATCAGCCTTGACTGGGTAAACACTAATTGGACTATGGTCAACCTAATACATCTATTGAATGAGTGTTCTGATAACAATGTGCCCATTTGGTTGAGCATTATTCCAGTTTGAAGCATTTTAGTATTAAAATAACTTTGGTCCTCACTTGAATGTGTTTTCATGGTAATAATCCCATTTGCGGTCTTTGCTGGGTTAATTCTAGTTTGACTGGCTTTAGCCTAATTTATTTATTTGGTGAGTGCTCTGACAACAAAGTACCCCCCCCCCCTCATTTGAGTGCACATCATTGCAGTATGCATCAAAATTTGATCGTTAAAATATATCTAGTCCTAACTTGAAGGGGCTTTCCGGTAATGTGCACATTTGCTTTCCCTTTGCTGAGTGTGCTTTAGCTTAAGCCACCTTCTCTATTGGCTGAGAGTTCTGATAACTAAATGCCCACTTGGCTGAGTATTGTCATTGGTCTCTATTAATATTCATTTTTAAATTCGACACAGTTTTTGTCCTCACTTGACATGACTTTTGAAAGGTTCACCATTAGGTTGTTTACAAAGTACTGCCTTGTCTGTCTTAATTTGAATGGTTTTACCAAGATAGTCCTTACTTCCTTGATTTTTATCCCAGGTTGCAGTGGATTATATACAACTTCTTGAATATCCCATTCATTGCATCCTTTGCCCATCTGAGTGTAGTACCAAGAAAAGTTGGTTATAACAAGCACCCCGGTTAGAAGGTGCACCCCCCTGTTTTGAGTTCAAAATTGACCAATTCCCCCATCCAAAGCCCCAAAGCTAAAACCCCACTTATAATGCACACCCAGTTTTGGTGGGTTGGTGGTAATGCATTATATTGGTCATCAGGTACTCATTTGGGTGTGTTCAGATCAAGTCCTCAATTGGTTGTATTCATCAGATACTCATTTAACTGTGTTCAGATCAGATCCTCAGTTGGATGTGTTCATCAGGTACCAATTTGTCTGCGTTCAGATCAAGTCCTCAGTTGGACGTGTTCATCAGATACTCATTTAACTGAGTTCCCAGCAAGTCCTCAGTTAGATGTGTTCATCAGGTACCCATTTGGCTTTGTTCAGATCAAGTCCTCATTTGGCTGTGTTCATCAGATACTCAGTTAACTGTGTTCCCAGCAGGTCCTCAGTTGGATGTGTTCATCAGGTACCAATTTGTCTGCGTTCAGATCAAGTCCTCAGTTGGACGTGTTCATCAGATACTCATTTAACTGAGTTCCCAGCAAGTCCTCAGTTAGATGTGTTCATCAGGTACCCATTTGGCTTTGTTCAGATCAAGTCCTCATTTGGCTGTGTTCATCAGATACTCATTTAACTGTGTTCCCAGCAAGTCCTCAGTTGGATGTGTTCATCAGGTACCCATTTGGCTGTGTTCAGATCAAGTCCTCATTTGGTTGTGTTCATCAGATACTCATTTAACTGTGTTCCCAGCAAGTCCTCAGTTGGATGTGTTCATCAGGTACCCATTTCGCTGTGTTCAGATCAAGTCCTCATTTGGCTGAGTTCATCAGATACTCATTCAACTGTGTTCCCAGCAAGTCCTCAGTTGGATGTGTTCATCAGGTACTGATTTGGCTGTATTCAGATCAAATCGTCAGTTGGATGTGTTCATCAGGTACTCATTTGGCTGTATTCAGATCAAGTCCTCAGTTGGATGTGTTCATCAGGTACCCATTTGGCTGTGTTCAGATCAAGTCCTCATTTTACTGAGTTCATCAGATACTCATTCAACTGTGTTCCCAGCAAGTCCTCAGTTGGATGTGTTCATCAGGTACTCATTTGGCTGTGTTCAGATCAAATCCTCAGTTGGATGTGTTCATCAGATTCTTGATTGTGTTAAAAATATAACTTTTATTTTCACGCAAAAATATGCACACCATAATAGTGTAGTGGTCTGCACTGACCTCTCGGGCAAGTAACCACATAGACAGGTAGGCGTGGGGAGTGTGTTGATATCAGGGAGCCTAGGTGGTGTAATGGTTAGCACACTGGCCCGGAATGCAAAGAGATGTGGGTTCGAGTCCCGCTCTAGGCACAATATTTCCCATTTTCATCACCCCCACGACACTGGTGCGGTGATCAGGATCCTGTACAAGCTTTGCGCTGTATGGTTGTTGAACCTACCCTGTGTATGTATGTGTTAGTGCATTGCCTGTATGTATGTAATTGTAAGCATTACAAGACTTACAATTCCAGGGGGACGAGTGTAGTGGTCTGCACTGACCTCTCAGGCAAGTAACCACATAGACAGGTAGGCGTGGGGAGTGTGTTGATATCAGGGAGCCTAGGTGGTGTAATGGTTAGCACACTGGCCCGGAATGCAAAGAGATGTGGGTTCGAGTCCCACTCTAGGCGCAATATTTCCCATTTTCATCACCCCCATACAAATGGTCACCGGGTACTCATGTGGCTTTGTTCAGATCAAGTCCTCAATTGGTTGTGTTCATCAGATACTCATTTAACTGTGTTCAGATCAGGTCCTCAGATGGATGTGTTCATCAGGTAGCAATTTGTCTGCGTTCAGATCAAGTCCTCAGTTGGACGTGTTCATCAGATACTCATTTAACTGAGTTCCCAGCAAGTCCTCAGTTAGATGTGTTCATCAGGTACCCATTTGGCTTTGTTCAGATCAAGTCCTCATTTGGCTGTGTTCATCAGATACTCAGTTAACTGTGTTCAGATCAGATCCTCAGTTGGATGTGTTCATCAGGTACCAATTTGTCTGCGTTCAGATCAAGTCCTCAGTTGGACGTGTTCATCAGATACTCATTTAATTGAGTTCCCAGTAAGTCCTCAGTTAGATGTGTTCATCAGGTACCCATTTGGCTTTGTTCAGATCAAGTCCTCATTTGGCTGTGTTCATCAGATACTCATTTAACTGTGTTCCCAGCAAGTCCTCAGTTGGATGTGTTCATAAGGTACCAATTTGTCTGCGTTCAGATCAAGTCCTCAGTTGGACGTGTTCATCAGATACTCATTTAATTGAGTTCCCAGTAAGTCCTCAGTTAGATGTGTTCATCAGGTACCCATTTACCTGTGTTCCCATCAAGTCCTCAGTTGGATGTGTTCATCAGATGCTCATTTAACTGTGTTCCCAGTAAGTCCTCAGTTGGATGTGTTCATCAGGTACCCATTTGGCTGTCTTCAGATCAATTCCTCATTTGGCTATGTTCATCAGATACCTTTTTAACTGTGTTCCCAGCAAGTCCTCAGTTGGATGTGTTCATTTGGGTACCCATTTCGCTGTGTTCGATGTTTTGAACATTTGCTGAGTTCATCAGATTACCCATTCAACTGTTTTCCAGCAAGTCCTCAGTTGATGATGTGTTCATCAGTACTCATACAGCTGTATTCAGATGCAAATCGTCAGTTTGGATTGGTTCAATCAGTACTCATTTGGCTGTATTCAAGATCATCCTCAGTTGGATTGTTCATCAGTAACCCATTTTTGGCTGTGTTCAGATCAGTCCTCATTTTAACTGAGTTCATCAGATACTCATTCAACTGTGTTCCAGCAAGTCCTCAGTTGGATGTGTTCATCATCATGGGTAATCATTGGCTGGGTTTCAGATCAAATCCCCCTCAGTTGGGATGTGGTTCATCAGATTCTTGCTTGTGTTAAAAATATAACATTTATTTACTGTGCAGCGTAATGCAGCACCATATAGCACAACACAACCCTAATGCTTAGCACAAACTTTGAAATAAAGTTCTTTTGTTGCATTTGCTTGGTAAACTTACATTGTCTTATCTAGGTACTAATTTAACTGTATTCAGATGAAGTCCTCACTTGGTTGTGTTTTGCCAGGTACTCATTTGACTGTATTCAGGTACAGTCCTCAGGTGGATGTGTTTACCAGGTACTCACTTGACTGTGTTAATATCAAGTCCCAGTTTGCAGTGGATTATATACAGCTTCTTGAATATCCCATTGGTTGTGTCCTTTGCCCATCTGAGTGTAGTACCAAGAAAAGCTTGGTTATAACAAGCACCCCGGTTAGAAGGTGCACCCCCAGTTTTGAGTTCAAAATTGACCAATTCCCCCATCCAAAGCCCCAAAACTAAACCCGACTTATAATGCACACCATGTTTTGGTGGGTTGGTGGTACTGCATTATAATGGTCACCGGGTACTCATTTGGCTTTGTTCAGATCAAGTCCTCAATTGGTTGTGTTCATCAGATACTCATTAACTGTGTTCAGTCAGGTCCTCAAGATGGAATGTGTTCATCAGGTAGCAATTTGTTCTGCGTTCAGATCCAATCCTCAGTTGGACTGAGTTCATCAGATACTCATTTAATCTGAGTTCCAGCAAGTCCTCATTTAGATTTGTTTCCATATCTTGAGCTTAGTTAGATACCAGTGAAGCCTCATATTGGAGTGTTCATCAGATACCACAGTTAACTGTGTTCAATCAATCCTCATTGGATGTGTTCATCAGGTTACCAATTTTGTCTGCGTTCAGATCAAGTCCTCAGTTGGACTGTTCATCAGATACACATTTAACTGTGTTCCCAGCAAGTCCTCAGTTGGATGTGTTCATCAGGTATCCATTTGGCTGTGTTCAGATCAAGTCCTCATTTGGCTGAGTTCAGATACTCATTGAACTGTGTTCTCAGCAAGTCCTCAGTTGAATGTGTTCATCAGGTATCCATTTGGCTTTGTTCAGATCAAGTCCTCATTTGGTTGTGTTCATCAGATACTCATTTAACTGTGTTTCCCAGCAAGTCCTCAGTTGGATCTGTTCATCAGGTACTCATTTGGCTGTGTTCAAATCAAGTCCTCATTTGGTTGTGTTCCTCAGTTACTCATTTAACTATGTTTTCCAGCAAGTCCTCAGTTGGATGTGTTCATCAGGTACTCATTTAGCTGTGTTCAGATCAAGGCCTCAGTTGGATGTGTTCATCATGTACTCATTTGGGTGTGTTCAGATCAAGGCCTCAGTTGGATGTGTTCATCATGTACTCATTTGGGTGTGTTCAGATCAAGTCCTCATTTTAACTGAGTTCATCAGATACTCATTCAACTGTGTTCCCAGCAAGTCCTCAGTTGGATGTGTTCATCAGGTACTCATTTGGCTGTGTTCAGATCAAATCCTCAGTTGGATGTGTTCATCAGATACTTGATTGTGTTAAAAATATAACCTTTATTTTCACGCAAAAAATATTCACGCCATAATAGCATACCAACAACTATGCTTAGCACAAACTTTGAAATAAAGTGCTTTTGTTGCATTTGCTTGGTAAACTTACATTGTCTTATCTAGGTACTAATTTAACTGTATTCAGATGAAGTCCTCACTTGGTTGTGTTTTGCCAGGTGCTCATTTGATTGTGTTAATATCAAGTCCCAGTTTGCAGTGGATTATATACAGCTTCTTGAATATCCCATTGATTGTGTCCTTTACCCATCTGAGTGTAGTACCAAGAAAAGCTTGGTTATAACAAGCACCTCGGTTAGAAGGTGCACCCCCAGTTTTGAGTTCAAAATTGACCAATTCCCCCATCCAAAGCCCCAAAACTAAACCCCACTTATAATGCATACCCAGTTTTGGTGGGTTGGTGGTACTGCATTATAATGGTCACCGGGTACTCATTTGGGTGTGTTCAGATCAAGTCCTCAATTGGTTGTGTTCATCAGATACTCATTTAACTGTGTTCAGAGCAGGTCCTCAGTTGGATGTGTTCATCAGGTACCAATTTGTCTGCGTTCAGATCAAGTCCTCAGTTGGACGTGTTATCAGATACTCATTTAACTATGTTCCCAGGAAGTCCTCAGTTAGATGTGTTCATCAGGTACCCATTTGGCTTTGTTCAGATCAAGTCCTCATTTGGCTGTGTATTATCAATACTCAGTTTAACTGGTTCAAGATCAGATCCACAGTTGATGTGTTCATCAGGTAACCAAAAAAAATTTGTCTGCGTTCAGATCAGATCAAGTCCTCATTGGGCTGGGTTCATCAAATACTCATTTAATTTGAGTTAATTGCCAAGTCTCCAGTTAGATGTGTTCATCAGGTACCCATTTGGCTTTGTTCAGATCAAGTCCTCATTTGGCTGTGTTCATCAGATACTCAGTTAACTGTGTTCAGATCAGATCCTCAGTTGGATGTGTTCATCAGGTACCAATTTGTCTGCGTTCAGATCAAGTCCTCAGTTGGACGTGTTCATCAGATACTCATTTAATTGAGTTCCCAGCAAGTCCTCAGTTAGATGTGTTCATCAGGTACCCATTTGGCTTTGTTCAGATCAAGTCCTCATTTGGCTGTGTTCATCAGATACTCATTTAACTGTGTTCCCAGCAAGTCCTCAGTTGGATGTGTTCATCAGGTACCCATTTGGCTGTGTTCAGATCAAGTCCTCATTTGGTTGTGTTCATCAGATACTCATTTAACTGTGTTCCCAGCAAGTCCTCAGTTGGATGTGTTCATTGGGTACCCATTTCGCTGTGTTCAGATCAAGTCCTCATTTGGCTGAGTTCATCAGATACTCATTCAACTGTGTTCCCAGCAAGTCCTCAGTTGGATGTGTTCATCAGGTACTGATTTGGCTGTATTCAGATCAAATCGTCAGTTGGATGTGTTCATCAGGTACTCATTTGGCTGTATTCAGATCAAGTCCTCAGTTGGGTGTGTTCATCAGGTACCCATTTGGTTGTGTTCATCATGTACGCCATTTTGGGCTGTTTCAGATCAAAGTCCCATTGTAAACTGAGTTTCATAGATACTCATTCAACTGTGTTCCCAAGCAAGGTCCCTCAGTTGGATGTGTTTCATCAGGTACTCATTTGGCTGTGTTCAGATCAACCTCAGTCGGGATGTGTACAATCGAATTCATGTTATTGTTAAAAATATAACTTTTATTTTCACGCAAAAATATGCACACCATAATAGCATACCAACAACTATGCTTAGCACAAACTTTGAAATAAAGTTCTTTTGTTGCATTTGCTTGGTAAACTTACATTGTCTTATCTAGGTACTAATTTAACTGTATTCAGATGAAGTCCTCACTTGGTTGTGTTTTGCCAGGTACTCATTTGACTGTATTCAGGTACAGTCCTCAGGTACTCACTTGACTGTGTTAATATCAAGTCCCAGTTTGCAGTGGATTATATACAGCTTCTTGAATATCCCATTGATTGTGTCCTTTGCCCATCTGAGTGTAGTACCAAGAAAAGCTTGGTTATAACAAGCACCCCGGTTAGAAGGTGCACCCCCAGTTTTGAGTTCAAAATTGACCAATTCCCCCATCCAAAGCCCCAAAACTAAACCCCACTTATAATGCACACCCTGTTTTGGTGGGTTGGTGGTACTGCATTATAATGGTCACCGGGTACTCATTTGGCTTTGTTCAGATCAAGTCCTCAATTGGTTGTGTTCATCAGATACTCATTTAACTGTGTTCAGATCAGATCCTCAGTTGGATGTGTTCATCAGGTACCAATTTGTCTGCGTTCAGATCAAGTCCTCAGTTGGACGTGTTCATCAGATACTCATTTAACTGAGTTCCCAGCAAGTCCTCAGTTAGATGTGTTCATCAGGTACCCATTTGGCTTTGTTCAGATCTGAGTCCCTTCATTTGCTGTGTTCATCAGATACACAGTTAACTGTGTTTCAAGATCAGAATCCTCAGTGATGTGTTCAACGGTACCAATTTGTCTGCCGTTCAGATCAAGTCCTCAGTTGGACGTGTTCATCAGATACTCATTTAATTGAGTTCCCAGCAAGTCCTCAGTTAGATGTGTTCATCAGGTACCCATTTGGCTTTGTTCAGATCAAGTCCTCATTTGGCTGTGTTCATCAGATACTCACTTAACTGTGTTCCCAGCAAGTCCTCAGTTGGATGTGTTCATCAGGTACCCATTTGGCTGTGTTCAGATCAAGTCCTCAATTGGTTGTGTTCATAAGATACTCATTTAACTGTGTTCATATCAAGTCCTCAGTTGGATGTGTTCATCAGGTAACCATTTGTCTGTGTTCAGATCAAGTCCTCATTTGGCTGTTCATCAGATACTCATTCAACTGTGTTCCCAGCAAGTCCTCAGTTGGATGTGTTCATCAGGTACTCATTTGGCTGTATTCAGATCAAATCGTCAGTTGGATGTGTTCATCAGGTACTCATTTGGCTGTATTCAGATCAAGTCCTCAGTTGGATGTGTTCATCAGGTACCCATTTGGCTGTGTTCAGATCAAGTCCTCATTTTATTGAGTTCATCAGATACTCATTCAACTGTGTTCCCAGCAAGTCCTCAGTTGGATGTGTTCATCAGGTACTCATTTGGCTGTGTTCAGATCAAATCCTCAGTTGGATGTGTTCATCAGATTCTTGATTGTGTTAAAAATATAACTTTTATTTTCACGCAAAAATATGCACACCATAATAGCATACCAACAACTATGCTTAGCACAAACTTTGAAATAAAGTGCTTTTGTTGCATTTGCTTGGTAAACTTACATTGTCTTATCTAGGTACTAATTTAACTGTATTCAGATGAAGTCCTCACTTGGTTGTGTTTTGCCAGGTACTCATTTGACTGTATTCAGGTACAGTCCTCAGGTGGATGTGTTTACCAGGTACTCACTTGACTGTGTTAATATCAAGTCCCAGTTTGCAGTGGATTATATACAGCTTCTTGAATATCCCATTGGTTGTGTCCTTTGCCCATCTGAGTGTAGTACCAAGAAAGCTTGGTTATAACAAGCACCCCGGTTAGAAGGTGCACCCCCAGTTTTGAGTTCAAAATTGACCAATTCCCCCATCCAAAGCCCCAAAACTAAACCCGACTTATAATGCACACCATGTTTTGGTGGGTTGGTGGTACTGCATTATAATGGTCACCGGGTACTCATTTGGCTTTGTTCAGATCAAGTCCTCAATTGGTTGTGTTCATCAGATACTCATTTAACTGTGTTCAGATCAGGTCCTCAGATGGATGTGTTCATCAGGTACCAATTTGTCTGCGTTCAGATCAAGTCCTCAGTTGGACGTGTTCATCAGATACTCATTTAACTGTGTTCCCATCAAGTCCTCAGTTGGATGTGTTCATCAGGCATCCATTTGGCTGTGTTCAGATCAAGTCCTCATTTGGCTGTGTTCATCAGATACTCAGTTAACTGTGTTCCCAGCATATCGTCACTTGAAGTATTTTTAACAGTGTCCCCATTTGACTGTTCAGATCAAATCCTCAGTTGGATGTGTTCATCAGATACTTGATTGTGTTAAAAATATCACTTTTATTTTCATGCAAAAATATGCCCACCATAATAGCATACCAACAACTATGCTTAGCACAAACTTTGAAATATAGTGCTTTTGTTGCATTTGCTTGGTAAACTTACATTGTCTTCTCTAGGTACTAATTTAAAGTTGCATGGTCCGATGGCGTTTGAATTTGTTAGTTATATTTGAGATAAATAGCTCAGGTTGACCATTATATCATAATATTTAGTCATGAGTAACTTTGATGAAAAATGTCTAGTTTTGGAGCAATTTGAGCTGAAAGAACCCAAAATAATTTTGACAAGCTTGCCAAAAGTCCTGTGGCTATGACCCAGATGGTAATCTCGCGATGACCACGTGATGTGAGATGACCTACTAATCCAGAAACCTGACAGGGCTGTAGGTAGGTATTTCTGTTTGGGGTTTGAACATTCTGGGAATGCAGTAAATACATAGTATATATGTCATATATATACAATGTATATACAAGGTATGTTTTGGTGGACCAAAAAAAAAAATGTATATTGATAGGCCAATACTAATATATATATATAGTATAGTTATACGAATCTTACCTGGGTATAGATGATGGATAACTGTTGTTTTCCCGAGGTAGAAGCCTCGGGTAGACGTGGGCTAGGGAGAAGGAAGCACGTGAGGTACCAGCAATTTTAACCTACTTATTCAGGATAAAAATGATCTTTCAATACAATGGATACTATGATTTTCCCGTAACGGTACACCAACGGGTGAGACGTGGTAGGGTGTGGTGGGCGGGCCCTAGCCCACGTCTACCCGAGGCTTCTACCTCGGGAAAACAACAGTTATCCATCATCTATACCCAGGTAAGATTCGTATAACTATACTATTTTACCTCGGTATACAGCCTCAGGCTAGCCTCAGGCTAGGGAGACCTTTACATAATTCATTTTTATCCTTAATATAATCCATTCTTATATAATATTCAACGTTTTTGTTCTCACCTATTCTTGTTAGTTGGCGAGCAGGCGCTTTGCAATGCCGGTAGGCTTTTCTAGTCGCTTGTTGTAATGTTTTGCAAACGACTTAGCTGTCTTCCAGCCTGCATGTGCTAGTATTCTTTTCACAGAAATACCTAGCAACCGTGCCTTGGAGACCATGGCACCTCTAGTTGAGTGGGAAGAGTATTTGCCCGTATCCACTCCAGCCAATTTCAACACCGTAATTGTTCATCTGGCAAGGGTGACTCGTGAAATTGCCTTATGTGGCTTTATAAAGCTCACTAATAGTTGTTGTGATGCACGTAAATCCTTTGTCTTAGATATATAAGCCTGTATGGCTGACACAACACATAATTTCCGATCATTCGGAAAGCCGTCTAAGTGAACCGTAGATAAAGGGTCACCTAACGTGTTCGATTTGAGCAATTGTGCTAAATCAAACGTAGCTTGTTTCTTGTCTATTTCTAATCCAGTTAAGGATAAAGCAACAATCGTCTGTCCTCTGTGTCCCGTTACTAATAATAACAGGACCGGGACCTTAAAACCTAATTGTTTTATATCTAACCACGAGTTGTGAGGCCAAGCCTGAAACAACTTAAATACTATAGACACATCCCAAAACCGACTATACTTTGGTTTTGGAGGATTCCTTTGATAAATTGAACGAAGTAGATAACAAAGAACATAATGTTTTCCAACTGTTTCGCCATCAATTCTAGGTAATATGATTGATAACGCACATCTTGCCGCATTGATCGACCCAAACGATAGTCCTTCATCCTCTAGAGAACGAAGAAAATGAGCTACTTGTGAAATTGTTGGATTTGTTGGCTTGACTTTCATTAACAAACAATGTACACCCCATTTCTTTAAATAGGATGTGTACATTTTGACAGTTCCTGGCCTCCAGGCATCAGATACTATCCTATTCTCAGTAATTTTGTTCAATCCAAATTGCTGCAGCTGTTTCCTTAGAAAAGGAATGCCAATAGGGGCTCGTTGACACGTGCCGTGAACCCACTAGCGGTCCGTGGTTCTGTGTCAGATTCCCGAGTTTTCTTGGGAATCGTATATGTTCTTTTGCCAGTTGTGGAAAATGCTGCAGCAAGGTTGCGTATGGTACCAATCGGGCACCACCAGTTATAGCATGTGTTCCTTTCCAAACCGCTTTTCTGACAACTCGGTGATAATGCCTAAAGGTGGAAATATAAATATAATTATTTTCCCAGGTTAATAGCAAAATGCATCTACTTTCCAAGCCTCGGTTCAGGATGCCAAGCCGGTTCAGGATGCCAAGTAACATAAAAAGGTAATTTGTTATTATTTCGTGATGCAAACAAGTCAACTTTAGGTGTACCCCATTTTTCACAAACGAAGTTAAACAAAGTTGTAGAGAGAGACCATTCTAAATGGTCATGGAATTTTCTACTTTTATAGTCTGCAAGTGTATTTTGTGACCCTGGAATATGCGCTACAGTCAGCCAGATTTGTTGAGCCTGTGCCCAGTTCCAAATCAGTTTAGATAACTGATTGCAAGACTTTGATTTGGTTCCACCCATGTTACGAAGATATGCCATGGCAGTAGTATTATCAGTTAGTATTCTAACCTGTGATTTATTTATCTTTACTAAACTACGTAAGCCCAGATAAATAGCACGCAATTCTAGTGCATTAATATAGTCTGATTTTTTCATCATCAAGCCATCTACCTCCTGTTGTGACCCCATCTCGATGAGCTCCCCAACCTTCTAACGAAGCATCAGTAGTAATTACTGTATTAGGTTCCGCCATGCGGATTGGATTTGGTGAACTTGCTATATGTTGCATCCACCATCCAATATCCTGTAACCCTTCTTGCGAAATAAACATCTTACGCTCAAAATTGCCTTTAGTTTGTGTTAACGCTAAATTTTTATCTATTTCTAGCGACTTAATATGGGCCTTCCCGTATAGAATAGCGGGTGCATACGATATCATTATCCCAATAAGGACTGCGACCTGTCTAAATTTAGGTTTTGGTAACTTAATAAGCTGGGTCGCTATATTCATAAACTTAATTAGTTTTTGTTCTGTTATCGACACTGTAAGAGACTGTGTATCCAGAATAAACCCTAAACATTTGAGTTGTTTTGTTGGTTTAAACACTGACTTTTGTGGATGTACATAAACCACAATTTAGTAAGTAATGCACATAAATCCAAAACTGCATTCCCACAATCAATTTGTGTTGATGCTATAATAACGGAATCATCTATGTATGGAAACATTATATGACCCTTCCGCGCCATTACTGACGCTAAATTAGCATTTATTCACTAAACTGCTTAAACAGGTTTAAGCAGTTTAGTGAATAAACGAGGGGCACAAGCTAAACCATTCGGCATACAGGTAAACTCATAGAGTTGGTTATCCCAAAGAAACCGAAGAAATTTCCGGTCTTTTTCCCTTATGGGAAGCGTATAATATGCATCTTGTAAATCAACACTAGCCATCCACGCATCTGGCGTAATCAGATCTCGTGCCGTATCTAGCAAGAACATTTTAAAATGTCGATATTCAACCATTTTATTAAGGATTGTTAAATCCAGGATCATTCGAACCTCGCCATTAGGCTTTGGTCTCGAGAAGATGTTTGAAATAAACTCTCCTGAACAGTATGTCACTTTTTGTATAATTCCTTTCTCAAAGAATTTTGTACCTGTTTAGTTAGTGCCTCTCGTTCAACCGGTTCAATGTTATAAGGAAAAGGTATTCTGCCTCTATTTTTAAAATTTCTTGGTCACTAGTAATTTTGTGCCACTCAGAAATATGATTATTAATATTACCAGCCACAAAGTTGCTTACAGTTTGTGTGGTTTTAGAGGCTGGAAGGATTTGTAACGTTTGTGTTTCAACCTCTACTTGGACCCGCCCCTGGGGAAGGGTCTCGGCGAGTTGACACCTCGGCCCAGTGGCCGTGCGGTGTTGTCGGTCCAGCCTGAGCGAGCGCCCCGGCCCCGAAAAGCTTGACCGAAGTTTGAGTGCGGTCTGGTTCCCCTGGTGAACCGCCGTGGACGAAAATCCCCTCGTGACCTTTTGAAACGAGGAGTTCCTGTTT
Organism: Branchipolynoe longqiensis; assembly: GCA_030323885.1. Taxonomy (NCBI): domain Eukaryota; kingdom Metazoa; phylum Annelida; class Polychaeta; order Phyllodocida; family Polynoidae; genus Branchipolynoe; species Branchipolynoe longqiensis. Next base: position 24,610,017 of record CM059197.1, read on the forward strand.
CTTCTTACCATCCATGTTTTTGCCACTCTTGGCTGCAGTTTCTACCTCTTTATAGAGGTATTGTAGTTGACCGCCAAACATTTTCGTGTTATCTAAAGGTTTCCCTTTAATCGGCTCTGGAGCAAGAAAGAGCGTAAACTCTTTCCCATCATTATCGGTAACCTTCTTTGAGCGAGCCAGTTCTTTGCCAGCATCTGTGCAAACTGACTTGAAGACATTTTCATATCTTCGATACGACAGGTAATTACCTGCCGCCGCCAACAATGCAATTCCTTTGTCCATCGTCTTAGCCAAAGACGAGAACTTATTTTCTCGTTGCATTCTGTTTGCTACAGGAGCAATAGCTGTTAGGGTACCAAGCACCGCCTTATGCACTATGTGCAACACACCCTCAAATCTCTTATGGTCCTCCGTCATATTGACATCTCGATCCATCTCCTTAATGATGGAGTTGGGAACACCTTTCTCCGCTAGCTTAAACGTGCGGAAATGGCCATTAATGTTCTCACGCATAAGCGTAGTGGTTTTCACACGCTTAGCCCTTGGCTTCTCCACTTTCTTAGCCACTTTGCCCCCAATGGCAGCATAGACACCTTCATATTGCGTGTCTGAGTCCGATTCCGTGGAAGTGGAATCCGTGGACGAGTCGGAAGAAGAAGAATCTTTCCTCTTCTTCTTCTTGGACTTGGTCTTGCGCTTTTTGCGAAGTCCAGTCTTCCCCCTTTCCTTGGTGAAATCATCACCAGAAGAAACGATATGTTTCTTCTTCTTCCTCCGTTTAGGAGAAGGAGGAGGAGCCCTAAGCTCCATCGCTGAGTCTGTGTCCGAGAAATCCTCCAAAGAAGACTCCTCTTGAACACTCGGCATTCGCCGTTTACGAGACACCGGTGGTTTGAGAGCAATTATATGACTCTCCATCGCCGCACACCGCGTCTCCCAATTTTGAGGCGCGGCGCCGTCAGGCACTATGTCCTCCTCGTAGAGAATATGCGCCCCGGGCTGTGTCGAAGGCCCTGCCGACAACACGGGTGAGGAGTCGTACTCCTCGTCCCCTCCACTCAGAACTCGCCCCTCGGCTGCTGCTGCACCGCGCTTACTCCGCTTCGTGGCCATCGGGAGCTGAAACAAAAATTTTTGGTCAGTCCCGGTATATATATATGTCACAATATGGTTGTTTCAAACTCATTTGGACATCTATTGGTGTTAGAGAACGTGTTTATACCGTTATAACACAGGCGTAATAAGCTAAATTTGTGCGTGGGTTGTGGGTCAAGCCCAAACCTTACGCGGGGTCGGGACCAGTGTATCGGCCCGCCCATCCCTCTGTTCCGCACACTTCTCCCACCTGTGACTACAACGTCAACAAGTTGGAGAAAATGCTACGAAACTCGGAGAAACGCCTGAAAAAGTTTGTGTGGAGTCTATAAAAGAAACCCAGGAGCATCTCCAACATTACTCTCTATTGGAGTACGAGAGAATTTCCACAGGAGACGAGGCAGAGCCCACATCTCTACCCATAATCACACGGTGACTCGGGTGTTGACAGAACCGCTAATGATCGGTTTCAATCCTTCGAGAAGGAATTCTATCCTTGGTTTTTTATAACCAAATAACTCGTCCAAAATGGACCAAAGAAAGTCTAAACTTTCCATAATGGGTAATGTTGGCTAGCTAACATTCCTAATTCACTCGCGAGACACCAGGGCGGCATATCAGTCACCAGTGATAAGCTCACTGCTGGCCCGACTGCCGCTGGACTAAGACCTATCGATTTTTCGCAGTGTTCTCATCATGGCTCCTACTAAGGCTCGCCGTGGGAAACGAGGTGCCCCAGTGTCTTCTCGACCGGTTCTTTCCAGGAAGGTCTCAGCTCGGGCTCCAACTCGTCTTAGTGACTCGTCTGAGGCGTCTCCTTCTCGTAATGGATCATCGTTGTCTCGGGCTTCGCCAGCTGTTCTAGCTCGGTTAGAAGCGTTGGAGCGTCTTGCTGCTTCTCCAAGGGGTGTGCATGGCCTGCCGTCGGCTTCCCCTGATTCTACCCCGTCCATTGTGACTAGGGTGAGTCGATCTCCGCGTCGTAGGGGGCCTGGTCGAATTCCGCCGAATGTCTCGAGGGCTTTGGCTGATGCTTCTGCAGACTGGGTGCCTCCCGGCTCGCCGTCACGGGACTCCCGTTCCTTGCCTGCTTTCTCCGTGCCTCATCGTGTTGCCTCCTCGTCCCCGCAAGCTCGAGGGAGGGCTCCGCCTCGAGTTGACCCCTCGGTTCCGAGGCAGTGCGTGCCTCAACCGTACCCAGCTGCTTACCTCTCGTCCTTGCCGCCGGCTGCCATGACTATGCAGGCGCCTCATCAGACTTTCCCTACCGCAGCTGACTTCATGATGGATAACGTGCAGGCATTACAGCGTCCCCCAGGTACGAACTGCTTTCCACACCATCTCATTACTCGGGGGGACGGCTGTAAGAAGATAGCGTTAGGGGAGGCCACTTGGGCAGAGTTTTTCTTTGCGCTTAGGCTTCTGACCGAGCAACCAGGTTTTCCTGTAGCTTCAATTCCAGCTGTTCTACAGCACGAGAAAGATCTAGCATTAATGGCGGTAACCTGGGAGTGGCCTACCTGTAGACGGTGGTCAGAACGAGTTTTCTGTATGATAGCGGCCGGCCGGCTCAGAGATGGCTGGGCAGACTTAGCGGCTATTAAGGATATTCAACGTGATGTCTGCACAGAAGCGGTCAGAACGCTTCAGTCAAGGGCAGGGTTCAATCAGACTCCGTATGTGCAGCCTGCAGTGGCTTCGGCTTCTCATCCAGCTACACTACCTGCTGCCACGAGTTCTGCAACTCCTATTAACCCCGCCCCGGTTAATCAGAGGGATGACTATTCTAGGGAGACGGAGGGTGTCATCATCAAACAAACAAACAAACAAACCTATATCTTGAAGCATACTATGAACGTTAACTATCTCCAGATAGTCCTGATTGCTTTACTTGTCACGAAAGAAGGCCTCTGTCGCCACATCGCGCTTGCTGCTCATTGAGTATTTATTGTTTCAGATAATAAATCTGTTCCAAATAGTATCATCGTGTTGTGTCTCGTGAGTGAATTGGTAATGTTGGCTAGCTAACATTCCTAATTCACTCGCGAGACACCAGGGCGGCGTATCAGTCACCAGTGATAAGCTCACTGCTGGCCCGACTGCCGCTGGACTAAGACCTATCGATTTTCCCACCCTCCCACCCTCATCGAAGGGTTGAGCGCTGCCGAAGTGTGGGTTCTGCTTATTACTCTGCTTATTATTCTGTTAGACAATGATCGTATGTTTATTCCAGATCTGACTCTCCAAGAGACTATCTCGTACCTTAACACTGTATTTTCTGTACTGAGACATCATGCCTATATCTTGAAGCATACTATGAACGTTAACTATCTCCAGATAGTCCTGATTGCTTTACTTGTCACGAAAGAAGGCCTCTGTCGCCACATCGCGCTTGCTGCTCATTGAGTATTTATTGTTTCAGATAATAAATCTGTTCCAAATAGTATCATCGTGTTGTGTCTCGTGAGTGAATTATGCTCTAATGCATCATGATTAAGCTAACCACAGTTTTTATGATACTTACTGCGTATTAGCTTGTATGTAGACTAAATTTGCCGGAGCAACCCAACGACACGTAATCCAGTCGTGAGTTGTATATGCTAATTGCTGGTACCTCACGTGCTTCCTTCTCCCTAGCCTGAGGCTAGCCTGAGGCTGTATACCGAGGTAAAATATATATATATACTTATAAGTATACATATAACCCCGTTCACATATGCACCTTATTTTCAAAAAGGGTCCAAACATTAAAATTATAATTTCACTTGAAGCTCCAATGAATCAGAAGCAATATTCTTTTTGAATTTTAAAAATATTCCTAAATTTGAGTGAGATACGTGCATTTGAAAGTTCAGATATTTTATATTAGCTAATACAGCAGCCATTCCATGCTGGCCACATCAGCCGGGCCTGAGCATTAATGGTTTGACTGGATTCGCTGCAACTACACAGGTTTCCGGGTTTGGACCGGATCCATCGTAAATGCACCATTCCACAGTGTACGCGTCGGAGGACGCCTGGGGTCGTAGCACCATATCAGTTTCTACACTCACCTATGAGGAACTGCACGCTCTGCGATCCCAAGCCATCTCTGCCACCGCCTCCGCTGCGGAATGGCTGTTGCCATCATAGCGATAAGCCCAGAACCTGGCACATTTGTGATGGATCATGTCCAAACGATAAAGCATGACCAGAACAGTTGCTGCCATCGTACCATTAAACCTGGAAATCTGCGCATTTGCGGCGGATCCCATCAAGCCATTAATGCTCAGGTCTGCCTGGCTCGTAGAATAAGGCTGCTGCCATCATAGCATTAAGCACAGAACCCGGCGCTTTTGTGATGGATTCTGTCCAAACAATAACGTGTAGGCACAACCAGAACGGCTGCTGCCATCATAGCATTAAAACTGGGAACCTGTAGAAAAGTTCAGTACTAAGCATGCACCACCCTGTGGCACAAATTAGAACTATTCCGAGTTCATTTGTTTTCCCGGACAGGTATGCTGATTCCCTTTAACATTTTGCATTGCTATCTAATGAAATTGCATTTCTCATGTACATACTATTGCCCTTTATTATTTACTGTTATGTCATTCATATGTCTCATCCTCCCTCATACCATACGTAGTCCCGGTGGCAGATGCAATTTTAATTGACAAATGTAAAAATTTCAAAAATTAAATTACCCAAATTGATTAATTATATTTATAGAATTGACCAAACAGCATTGAATATCCAACATGGAGGGGAGGGGCAACATCCACCTAATTTCCCCTTCCCCTCTATGGCCCTGCACAGTAGGCCTACTTGGTTGGGCGGAGGCTAATGAGGTCATGAGATTGGCCTAATTGGTTAATAGCCTCCCAGTGCATATGCTGTCCCAAATCATTAGCTAATACACCAGTATCTAAGTTGGATATATAGGGTCAAATGTAAGTAGTTGTTTTAATTTTGACAAAATTATATTTCATCGGACCATGCAACTTTACTGTATTCAGATGAGGTCCTCACTTGGTTGTGTTTTGCCAAGTACTCATTTGACTGTGTTCAGGTACAGTCCTCAGTTGGATGTGTTTACCAGGTACTCGCTTGACTGTGTTAATATCAAGTCCTCATTTGGTTGAGTGTTTGTCAAGTCCCCACTTGTATTGGGAAATTTCATATGTGAAAATATTTAAATATTAAAATTTTAAATATTGGTTTTGAACATGCCAACTTCAAGAATAATATAACTGATGTTAGAAAATCTCTCCAATCCTCCCTTCTACTAGTCCCCAGTTGGCAGTAAAATTTCACAAGTCCCCATTTGGTACCCAAAACCAGTAGTGGTGTGTGTGTGTGTGTGTGTGTCTG